>OY856187.1:67311230-67618884 GCA_963693315.1 Diogma glabrata
GCCCTTTCTACATGACCAAACCATCTAATCCGGTTAGATTTAATGAATCCGATTACATCGCAGCCTCCAAGAAGCTGTCTGATTTCATGATTCATTCGGATTCTATACTGATTTTCAGCAACTTTACATGGACCATAAATTGTTCGTATGACTTTCCTCTCGAATGTTGATAGAATTCTACAATCGGAGGAAGTCAGTGTCCAGCTTTCGCTTCCAAAGGTAAGCACAGGTCGAATTAATGCTTTGTAAAGTGTGAGTTTGCACGACTGCGAAAGATGTTTGGATCGCAAAAGTTTTGAGTATGCGTAGAAAACTCTGTATGCCGCTGAGACACGGGCTTTAATATCTGCCTGCATGTCATTTGACGATGTTATTACAGATCCGAGGTATTTGAAGTTTTCTACACGTTCCACTTCATAGTCGCCAGTATTCAGATTGCCGGGAGGTATATTCCTGGATATTGTTAAAAGTTTAGTCTTGCTGGTGTTAATGCATAATCCAAGTCGTTTAGCATTTCTTTCAAGCTGAGAGAGACTATCCTTGATATCGCTTGTTCTACGTCCGAGAAGCACAATATCATCTGCATAGCCAAGAATTTGACTAAATTTGTTAAATATACAGTTTTGTGTCTCAATGCGGCTTTTTCTTATCGCGTACTCAAGCGCCAAATTAAATAGTACGGGCGCGAGTGCATCACCTTGTCGAACACCTGATGTTATATCAAAAGAGTTTGATCCCGATGTTGTGAGTTTGCACAGAGAACCAAGTTTCACTGGAATACCAAGGCATATGAGTGCAGACCAGAGGTGGTCGCGGATGATGCTATCATATGCTTGCTTGAAATCAACGTAGAGCTGGTGAATGCTGATGTTGTACGCCCAACATTTTTCCAGAATCATCCTTAAGGTAAAACATTGATCTGTGGTTGAACGGTTGGGACGAAAACCACACTGATAGTCGCCGATGATAGATTCGGCGAACAGGATGAGCCGAGCGAGTACGACATTAGCTAGTATTTTATATGCAGTGTTCAACAGTGCGATTCCACGATAATTCGCACACTTTAGTGGTCACCTTTTTTATGTAGCGGAACAATGAGAGCTGTTTTCCATTCAGCAGGTAGTTCTTCTTGGTCCCAGATTGCAAGAATCAGATCATATATACGTGAGACCAGAGCTGCTCCTCCATTCGTAAATAGTTCTGCAGGGATTCCATCGATACCTGGTGATTTGCCATTTTGTAATTTTTTGATGGCAGCTTCCACTTCTTCTATTGTTGGGTAAGGGACAAAAATCTCCTCACTTGACGGAGCAATTGCTCGAATAGGATGAACTTCATTCGTCCTATTCAGTAGGTCTTGAAAGTGGGATCGCCATACTTCCAGCACATCACGTTCACTTGTTGTAAGCTCGTTGTTTCCATTTTTGATGGCAATAGATTTTAGGTGGAAATCTTTGGTCGGATTCCGCGCATTGGCAAAACACTCTTTCGAATTTCCATTAGCCGCATGTTGGTTGGTGTTTTCGATACAGCTCTTCATGTGTTCGCGTTTCTTTTTCCGTAGGAGTTTTGCTGAGGCTTTTCTGGCGCATAGATAATCAGTTTGGGAGCTTCGGGTGTTTCTTGTTAACCATTTTTCTCGCAGTTTTTGCTTGTGCTCAATGCTTTCGCGGCACTCGTCATCAAACCATTCGTTACGTGATTTCGGTGGTCGTTTTCCGATTGTAGTTTGTGCTGCGGATATGATGGTTGATTGAAGCGTTTGCCATTCTTCTTGTATGTTTAATGGCATCTCAGATGGGATGTCATGATCTTCTATGCTTTGCGTTACAATTTCCTGATATCTGTTCAGTGTTTCCAGGTGTTTAAATGCTTCGACATTCCAGCGCACGGTCTTTTTGCTTGCCTATTAAATGTAGATGATAATTTGCACTTGTACTTGAAGATGACAAGCATATGATCGGTGTCCATATCAGCACCTCTGTATGATCGAACGTCAGTTACACTTGTAGAGTGTCTCTTAGAAATCATGACGTGATCGATTTGATTTTCAGTTCTTCCATCATTTGATTTCCACGTTGCTTTGTGGATTCTCTCATGAGGGAAGAAAGTGCTAGAAATTACTAGATCATACATCATAGCCAGTTCAGCTGCGCGAAAGCCGTTATTGTTACTAGCATGATGCAAGCTGTTAGGGCCGACATGTGTTTTAAGTTCTGCACTTCTACCAATTTGCGCATTGAAGTCACCTACCACGATTTTTATATCGTGTCGCGGGATGTTATTGATGACTTCTTCGAGTTCTAGAAAGAACAGGTCTTTAATGTCATCTGCTTTGTCTTCAGTAGGTGCATGAACATTGATGATCGTTACATTAAATTTTTGCGTACGGATTCTCATTGTGCATATCCGCATATTAATTGGGCGAAAGTCGATAACATGTTGATTCACGCGACGATGTATGAGAAAGCCAACTCCAAATTCTCCTCCGTTTTCATGACCGCAATAGTAGAGAGTGTATCCCTTGGCTGTTTCGTGGATTCCACTCCCTGGCCATCTTAGTTCTTGTAACGCCACTATATCCAGTGTATAGCTATTGATTTGGTTTGTAAGTTTTAGTAGATCTCCTGGTCTTCTAAGGCTTAGCACGTTCCAGGTTCCCATTTTTAAATCGTAGTCCGGGTACAGTTTCCGAGGTCGTTCTAATAATGAATCTGAGATAATCCGAGGCCTGTGTACAGAATTCATGACAAGTAATTTTTTACGGAAATGGGGTGTTAGCCCTTCGCCCAACCCAAATTTTCGTGAATGGGTTCGTTCTGCATCTTAAGGTCACCACAAACAACCTTTTTACATGTTTATATAGCGAGCCGCTTGATCCAAGACAGACGCCCGCTACAAACCGCCCCTAACATGGAGAACAGACGCTTGCTACACGTTTATATAGCGAGCCGCTTGATCCGACAGACACCCGCTCCTAACATGGAGAACAGACGCTTGAGTTGCATTGGTTTTGTGGCGCCAATGACTCGCCATGGTGCAGAATCATTGAGTATAATAAGCAGTATTTACTCTGCCCCTCTCAACTACACCATGTGACGAAGGATATTTTGGGACACACCACTTTTGTGTCAAACATTTATTTTTACTTTCCTTCGTCCCAAGGTGCCGAACTCCAGATTTACTGAAACATTTATTTTGATGCATTGTGACATTATATCCACTCTCAGAAAAAGATTCTCCATGTTTAATTGTGCAAATATTGCAAATTTACCTAAATTTAAATTTAAACGGTTTCCATGTTACGTTTTTGTAAATATTGGAAAAACATAACATAACATTCTGGATTAAAATAAATTTTAATCAAATTACGGTTTTCTTTTGTTTTTCCATTAACTTTTCTCTGTCTAAGATTCAGTCATCTGAAATTAGATATATTTTTTATGTAAATCTTGGAATTCAACGTTTTTGTAGACGAATGGCTTTTAAACCGTGGGATTCTGTTTTTCTTTTCTTTTTTGAGATCAACGGTTGAAAAAAACAAACGAAGATCTGGACACTCGGATGATAACTTCTGACCAGTATGGTCAGAAGGTTTTTTTTTTAAAACGTGTGTTCCGTGGGTCTTTTTTTTGTTAAATTAAAAGTGTTAAATACAAATTAATTGAACTGTTGATTGAATTGAACTGTACCACCACCGGTGATATTGTGATTATTTTTAATTGATTTTTGATGAAGTTTTCATGTGAAAAAAAAATTGATTTATTATTATTTAATTATTAAAAATAAAAGTTCAAAAATTTTACTTTTAAACCATATTTAACTTTATTTTTGGAGAAAATTTGATTTGATTTTTATTTGTGAAGAAAAATATATATGAAAAAAAAAATGTTAGTGGAAAAATGTGATGTTGGAGCTTAAGTATATAAAACTACTAGAGCTACTAATTGTTCTAAGCTCTTGTTCCTTTCAACTTAATTAAAAGGAATACTTAAAATTCGTACTGTTATATTATGAGTTGAAACAAAAATGATTTTACAGTTAAACAAAATAAGGAAAGGAAAAAAAAATTATTTAAAGTTTTATTATTACTATTGTGAATTTCCGAAATTATAAAAATGAAAATCTGCATGCCAGATGTTAAATGTATTTTGTTAAAGTGGATTTTACGTTAATAAAAATTTGAAAATGTTCAAAATCAATACAGAAGTTCTGGTGTTTTGTGTGGAGATGGGCGAGTGGAATAGAAGGGAATCGAAGAGCATAAGTCGTCATATCAGGAGGTGAACATGTAAGTGAACAATCCAAGCCAAGTATAAAGTTTCAATTTTTGATGTTGTTATAATTTTTGCAATATATTTAGAATTATTAGAATTTTGGAAAAGAATTGAAATTTTGAATTTTTTAGAATTTTTGGAATATTATTAGAATTTAGAAAAGGTTTAAATATTTGATTTTGTTCTAATTTTTGGAATGTTTTTGGGAGTTTTGAAAGAAATTTCAATTTTTTTTTTTATTATTTTGTTTTATATTTTGCATTATTTTTTTTAGAATTTTTGAAAAAAGTTTTAATCTTTGATTTTGTAATAATTTTTGGAATATTTTTTTTTTGGAATTTTGAAAAAAGTTTGATTTATTTAATTTTTCCAATAGTTTTGGAATTTTGAAAGAAATATGAATTTGTGATGTTGTAATATTTTCTCGAAACTCTAAATGGAGGTTTTGTTAGTAGTTTGCTGATTGTATCATCTTTTCACTAAATTATATGATACCTCTACGTCAGAGCTACGAGAATGACGACTAGTATTGGGTCATTTTTTTTGCCTTAATATCTGTCATTTATTACGAGGTATAGAAATTGTCCTCGTAATAGTATCATCGTGAGAACGTGGATCACAGGATTTTCAGGTAGGTAGCGCTGGTGGTCTATCTTGTCTTTATGTTATTTTTGTTTATATATATATCGCTCACCATCTAGGACACTCTGACTGCCGAACACCCCACGGCCCCAAATGACTGAGCGAAGTCGATTGAGCGATTTCGGAGTTCAGTCAGAGTGACAATTCTTTATCGTTGGCCAGGGCAATCTTTACTCCTTTTTGGGGGCTCAGGTTGCACTGCTGATCGTTACAACCAACCTAATTCTGTTAGCATTACCCAGGTAGCACGGCGTGGACGTAGAATTTCGGATTTCACTACCCTATAATACTGCTAGTGGAATATTCATTGATCATGATACCTATATGAAGGCTCGTTTCTTCAGCAAGCAATGATGTCACGATTAAGGAATGTTCTACAGCTAAGATTGATGATGCTACCGTTGACTGAATACAGTTATAGAATCCGCCAGCACCCGTTAGATATCACCTTGACTACCTAGTAATATCTCACTGCTTTTGTATGATGTCACGTTAACTTATATGTCCATAGCGGAGACTGGAGTACGCGGGATTGTCAAACCCGTAGAATAAAAAAATTATAAATCAATAATAACTAATCCCTCATACGGGAATTAATATATGCCAAGTATGAAGTCGATCAAAATGGTTGGGTTCAGCGTCGGTCGTTCAGATCAGGAATTTCATCTATTTAAAATTAGCAAAGTCTTAATAGTGATAAACGGTTGTGGCAACCTCGTGTACTCTTGTCCATGCCATAGGCTAAAATAGACTTAAAATATCACCACCACTGGAAACAGCAGTGATATATCACTAGCTAAGGTGGTACCTCTGGGTGCTGGTAGATGAACTCTATTCAGACAACGGTAGCACTATCAATCACAGCCTTAGAGTATTCCTTGGTTGAAGACTGACCTTCCATATAACTGTATGTTGGCTTTTATCAGTGAGGAAAAATGGTCGTTACTTGATCGAGGACTACGCCACTGACCACTAGTTGGATCGTGGGCAAATCCATTTTAGTTTTGTTCCTGTAAATTTTTGAAAAAATTTGTTTTATCTATTTTATAAAATAATGACATATGTCATATTCTATTATTATATGATAGGATTTATTGTTTACCCAACAAACACTGTGGCGGCCCAATGCGTTCACGCGCGTCATGGCGTGTTGTTATTTGCACGTCCAAGTGCAGCCGCATATTGCTATCATAGTGCCATCATAGCGTGACGGCAGGTGTGGTGGCAAAATGTACGCATTTGTTGTTTATTTTGTGGCCAACGTTTTTTATTATTATACTAGCTGACCCGGCGAACTTCGTACCGCCTAACAGTCGATTATTTAATTTTTTGTTTTTTTTTAATACTTATTCTGCTATTCGAGACGCCGGGTCAGTCAGTAAGATAAAAAAAAAGAAAAGAAAAAGTTAATAAGTCGACAATTACATTATGTCAAAAAATAAAAATTAAAAAACGCCTAAAATTCTTTTAATAGTCACTAAAAAATCACAATGAAAATTACAACTTCAGATTTCTTATTATGATACTTCCTTATTATATTTCATTTTATTTTTACTTATTCTAAATTAATTTTCATTTTTATTGTAGTACTTTATGGTACACGATAATTTTTGTTTGATTACCTGGCGCGTAAACAAACAGAGCAGATGGTTTTCCAACACGGGAACAGACAACATACAATTGACCATGCGAGAAACATGGGTTTTCTAGATTAATACCACAAACACTTAATGACTGCCCCTGGGATTTGTTTATAGTTATAGCGAAAGCAAGCCGTACTGGAAACTGCAGTCGTTTAAACTCGAATGGTACGTCAGTCTAAATCATTGGGATGCGGGGTATCAAAACGTCTTCTCCTTTATACTTTCAATATGATTGCTTCTATTACGTTATTCAGTAATTTTTTATTGCTAATCGTGTGCCGTTACAAAGTCGTGGTTGGTTAATATTTCGCAACATTATAACTACAGATCCAACCTTTAATTGAAGATTGTGAGGTAGCAATCCTAGCAAATCTAGTGAGTTTAAAAATTCCGGTGGATAGTTCACGACATCATCTTCATTAGTTGCCGTATAAACTGATTTATATGTCCTCATTTCGCCAGGAATGTCATCTTGAATTTTGGAATTTAATTCATTTACATCAGTGTTTTTGGCAGCCAGGATAGCTCGTTTGTTCAACCAATCATGGAATAGCAACATTTGGAAACACTTTTTGAATGAGTTCAGCTTTTGATTGCGTTAACTGACAAAAACTCTCAAGAAAGGTGATGCAGCTAGTCAGCACGTCTATAGAAAATTGGCCATTACCAATATCAATGAGTTGTTTAGATAATATGTCTCCAGATTGATCATTTTGCAACATGAAACGCATATTCTTGTTTAAACATAATACCTTGACATGTTTCCACAAATTGGAGGACTTTAAACAAGCATTCAGTTCCTCAGCTTGCGTTGAACGTGGAACCATTGGCAATGTTTGCTGTTAGTCTCCTGATAATAAAATCGTTGCGCCACCAAATTGGTTTTGGTTGTTCCGTAGATCTTTTACGGATCTATCTAAAGCCTCTAAAGATTTTTTATGCGCCATCGTGCATTCATCCCACACTAATAGTTTACATTGCTGCAAAACCTTTGCCATTGCAGAATTCTTGGAAATGTTGCAACTTGCAGGTTGGAGTTTCGTTTCTTTGCATATTCAATGGCAATTTAAAGCTGAATGGGCTGTTCGACCGCCTTCAAGCAAAGTTGCTGCAATGCCTAACGAAGCAAGAGCAAGAGCAATTTCATTTTTTGAGCGAATTGTTGCCAATATTAAAGTAATCAAAAAAGTTTTTCCTGTACCACCAGGAGCGATGTATTGTAAAAATTTATATGAGCTATAATAGTTATGATTAAAAAACATACAACTGCAAATACTATTACAAACCTTAAAAGTTGGCATGAAATTTTCCCGAACTACTTTTGTTGCTCCAAATGAAGTCATTTGAAAGCAGTTGTTGTATTGTTGAATATTGTTTAAAAAGTGTATGGAATCTTTTCTTATTCCTAAAACCAATGAGTACGAACCATTGAAGGTGGAAGCAATGGTATATCAATTTCACCTTTCCATTTGCGCAACACAATCCATTGGCTTCATTTTTGTATTTCAATGCCTTACAATATTGGCAAATTGAGTTCATAGGTCCCATAGCAACACACTTATAGGCACTGTAATCAATTGACATATCGTAACAGAAAGCAGTTCGATTCAAACTTGCACCATTATTAGTCGAATGTCGCGCTTCTGGGTCTGTCTTAACCGAATTCTTTCACGTTTATTGCGATCTTCACATTCATGGGCAGTACGATTAGATTGATAATTAATTTGATTCATTGCATTTCGGGATCTTTTCCCTAAATTTGTCCGCCGCCTTATAGGAGGCATATTGAGTATAAATGAGTCACAAACACACAACACTTTTTTAATTTTATAGAAATTTGTGGCTTTTTTGATTTAATAATATTATAGATGCACAGCAAAGAGACGTTTACATTTCAAGTGACATTTTACCACAGACAATTTACATTTTACCATAGACAATTTGTTTTTGAGTTTGAGTTGCATGACATCCTTTAAACATGCATTCTCCACTAACACTTAAAATTTATGGTATGGTATTAAAGTGCAAATTGACTTTTAAGTATTATTACGAATCGATTGTATGGGAGTATAGAAAAGTGTTGTTTTTAGTCTTTTTCAGGCAATTTTTTAAATTTTTTTCTCCGTAAGAACCATCCTCGTACTTTAAGGAATATTCTAAAAAAAGAATTAACGAAATCGGTTCAGCTGCTCTGGAGATTTGCGCTTAGCAACACATTCAGCGATTCATTTTTATATTATAAATATAATATAGTTATCCATTCTTTTAAAACAAAAAAGTTTGCGTGCATTAACTTAACACCTCAGAACAAACGTTATTGTGGGAACTAGGTCTATTGTAAGACATATTGTAATTCCAATTACACAACACATTTTATGAAATATGAAGTTTGGCAAACGCTTTATTCAAGATTTTTATATCCCAGAACATTATTACTTCGGTCTGAAAGACCTAAGTATTACATTCATGAGCTCAAAGTAAAATTCTTACCCCCACATTTTTTGGCATTTCTCGACGTTTTAGGACCTACTGATTCTGAAAAAGCAAAAAAAAAATGTATGTCTGTCTGTAGGCCGGCCGGCCGTCACAACCTACGAAATCTAGAAAACCGCTGGACGGATTTGAAAATTTTTTTTTCTAAAAATAGGTTTACTTAATGGGAAGAGCCGAAAGGACGATGTGTTCGATAACTGTACCGGAAGTGTGTCAAAAAAATCGTCAAGTGTGTCAAAACAAAGAAATTTGCATATTTTTTGCTTAAAAAACGTTCATTTTAAGTGATTACGAGTAGGAACATTGAATTTGGAGAAATTTTGATGGTCGGGATTGGAATGTGAGACCAAAATCTAGATTTTTGTGTTATAAGTTTGTCAAAAAAATGTTGTCAAGTGTGTCAAAAGAAAGATTTTTATTTATTTTTTACCCAATTTTTTGGAAAAAATTAAATTAAAATTTTGTTTGAAATGAAATTTTATTATTATTATTGAGAATTATGGCATGATAAGTTTGTCAAAAAAATTTTGTCAAGCGTGTCAAAAGAAAGATTTTTATTTATTTTTTTACCCAATTTTTTGGAAAAATATAATTAATTGTTTGTACGACATGAAATTTTATTATTATTATTGAGAATTATAAGTTAGTCAAAAAAATAATGTCAAGTGTGTCAAAAAAATGATATCATTTATTTTTTTAGATAATTTTTTGGAAAAATAAATTCAGCTGTTTGTTTACGTTTGAATTTGTTATAGTTTTTGAAATATTTTTGGAATTTTGGAAAATTTAAAATTTTTGATTTTATTATAATTTTTATAATTATGGAAAAAGTTTCAATTTTTGATATTGTTATAATTTTTGCAATATTTTTAGAGTTTTGGAAAAAGTTTGAATTTTTAAGAATTTTTGGAATATTATTAGAATTTAGAAGAAGTTTAAATTTTTGATTTTATTCTAATTTTTAGAATATTTTTGGAATTTAGAAAAAAAACAGAATTTTTGAATTTTATATATACATATTTTTAGAATTTTGAAAAAAGTTTAAATTTTTATTTTGTAAGAATTTTTGGAATATTTTTGGAAAAATTTAAAATTTTTGATTTTATTATAATTTTGGCAAAAGTCACAATTTATGATTTTGTTATAATTTTTGCAATATTTTTAGAATTTTTGAAAAAAATTTTAATCTGTGATTTTGTAATAATTTTTGAAATATTTTTAGAATTTTGTTTGAAAAAAGTTTGAATTTTTTATTTTACAAAACGCTAAATGGAGAGGTTTTTGAGTAGTTTGCTGATTGTATAATCTTTTCACTAAATTATGTTAATATATGATCTGTTATAATTTTCCAACAACGTATAGATGTTTCGTGTTAGTTTTTTAATACATATCTAAACAGAGTTAAAAAATACATGTACTTTAACAAAAAGTTATGTTTGATATACATCGCTGCCAAAACTAAAAACCAGGGTTGTAACTTATAATACGGCAACGTATAAAACACGTATTATACGTACGTATAAAACGTATAAAACACACAATTATTTACGTTTTATACCGCATAAAAGTAAAATCCTTAATAAATAAAAATACATTTATATAACACTATCGCGGTCGTCTTATTCATCGTACTCGTGATATTTAATATTTATAAAGCCTAGATTTCTGGACTAATAGGTACAGTTGCTTTAGAAAATATAGTGGCGTCATGATAATTTCTTAACCAACTATTCCTATTAGTTCAGAAAACTTCCACATTTAACGTAAATGCTTCTTTTCAAAATATAATTATTTGTTTTCAAAACAAATTTAGTCTCCAATAATTTGACATTTCTATTATTCATCAATGACCAAAATTGAATTTACTCAATAAACTTCTCACTAAACTTTTTCGTTTGACGTAAATACATATTTTAACTATATATTTCAACTTTTGTATAAAAAGAATATTTGATCTGAAAGAACTAGATATTTTCAAACTGTGTCTATTAATTGGAAGTGGTGCAACCCGGTTTCATACAACAAAGTTTTTTAAAAACATCTCTCTAATAATCTCTAATAATTTATAATAATTTCCCTAACTGCTATGAAAAAAATGACATTTATTCTGCAACAACATGATATTTCCCAGCTATTCTTATTAGATGGGAGGAGCTGAAGTTGGATTGAACCATATTTTATATATTCAATAACATTTCATGATGCCAAATAATTAAGTTCATGAGCCAAATGTTTCTAATCCAAAATGTTTCCCATTAAGTAAATGTTGGAATCAAAATGAAAGAAAATACGTGTTGAAAAATAATTTAATTGCTTGAATAGTGCTCAAAAAAATCTCTAATATATAATTCAAAATTTTCAATATTCAAATCTAGTGAATTAAAAATTATTAACCAGTTTAATGTACAGTAACATAGTCTTTCGTATAAAGTATAAAAATATACATTCAAATAACATCTAGAATTTAAATAGTTTTTGTTATAAATTATAAAATATATAAATAATTTCCAACTACGTAATTATATTTTTACTAAAATATATACATTTTTACTAAAAATATAATTAATATCTGAAGTAAGAAGTATTTTTAATTAACTAAGTTTAAGAACAGGCCTTGACAATGAAAGCTTAGCTTTCGAAATCGATTGGCAAATAAAAATATTATATAGATATCAAAAATTAGTGTGTTTTTTCTCAAATATAATTTCAATATTATTTTTAATTTTTTATGAATGAATTTCAAAAACAAAATTATATACGTTTTATACGTTATATATGTTATATACGTTACGTATTATACGTGTAACGTATAAAACGTTTTATACGTGTATATTAGCAACCCTGCTAAAAACCATGTCTTCACAAAAGTTTTTTGCCGAAAATTATATCAAAATCTTTAACACAGACCGAAGTCTTGATATCTCAGAGCTTGAGATTTCAGCCCTTCCATATTTTTCTATATTGGGAACTTGGATTAATCATTTCTATTTTATCGAGTTAAAAACATAATTCAATTGTTCTCATTGCTTAAGCTAAGCGAAACGTGAGCTACATAACGCAACTCAGCTTATGCTTTAGCCTTTATGAAAAATATTTAAATTACCGTTTTGTGGGTCATTGTTGTCCATAACGTATATAAAATGAAAAAAACATCAACCAAATAGAAATAACTACTTCGCTTCGCCAAATTCAATTATTTTTATGGTTTTATAACTTTACCCAAGTGCCTTTAAAAGCCATAAAATATTAAATTAGTTCAGTTTTTTGTTTACTATATGATTTTAGAAAACTTGTAGCAGTGTTTACTGAAATAGGTAAGCTACTGCGGTTGAACCACCAATATTAGCGCAAAGCTACCATGTATAAAACCAGAGTATTAAAATTAACACATAATATCAAAAATCAAAATTTTAAAAAATAAAATTCATTTTTGTATTTGAGGATATATTTATATTTTTTTTATTTTTATCTGATTATTTTACGAAAACAAAAATATTAAATAAAAATTAATTTCTTAACACAAAAACAAAAATTTCAATCTTAATGGACCTGAAATAATCGATATTGTATAACTTACATTTCTAAAATAATATAAGAATATATTAATATTTTTTTTAATTTTCATATATTTAACTAAAAAAACTTATATAAATTTTAATTATTGATCAAAGATTAAGGTAACATGATCGTTTTTGAATTTATTTTTTTTTTAAATTTATTTATTAAGATTTTCTATTAAATAATAATAATAATAAAAATTTTACGTGATTCAATGTATATTTTTAATAAAGATATAAATCCCGTATAAATTTTGTTAAAATAATAATGATTAAAAATATATGTTTTTGTGTATATTTTCTTTTAAAATAAATATTTAAATATCATTTCGATTTACATTATTTTATTTATGTTTATTAAATAATGAATTTTTTTATAAAAAATATTATATATTTAAGTTTTTGTAACTGTTACGATGAAAAATAAAATAGTTTTAATAGTTAGTTTCAATTCCAGTTATACAATATTTATAAAATATAGTATAATTCTATGGAAAATTTTTTATTTCGATCAATTGAGCCTACAATTAGAATAACTTTAAAATGTAAACCATATTTATAATTCGACGACTAAATAAAATTATGCATGAGAATTTTATATTTTTGATACGATCAATTACGAAATAATAGATTTTTCTATGATAGATGAAAAGTCTATTTTCAAACAGGCTTAATCCCCTGTGAAAATGGTTTTTTCCTCTAGTGTAAAAAGAATAACAAATTGTAGTTGCTATGGTATTTTCATATAATTTACCATGAAAAAATAGAATATAAATTTTGAATGTTATTTTGACGATTTCTAATTTAATAATTTCTTATAAATATGGTTTATATATTTACTATTATAAAAAAAAATGTATTTCCTACGAGAGATAAAAACATTTTGCGTTCGTGAAATTCCCCACTCGACGCTAACGCGTCTCGTAAACAAATTTTCACTCACGAAAAAGCAGCGTTTTCATCTCTTGTAGCAAAATGTACTATTGAATGTTATTCTGACGTTTTATAAATTATAATTAATATCTTTTATATTTACAATTGTAAAAAAATAGAATTTCCTATGAGAAACAAAAACGTTTTTCCTTCGTTACCTTTCCTAACTCGATGGTAGCAAAATGTACTATTATAAATTTTTTTTAATAGTTTTCTTATAATAATCAATAAGAAAAGGCACAAAAAATATAAAATTTCTAAATAATAACTCTTATCTTTGAATTTTTTCTTAATCGAATTAAATAAAACCATAAATTATGAGGGAGATCAATTCAAAAACATCAAATTTTCATCGTAACAATGTTAATATTTTTTTTGCACATTTTATTAAACTTTATAAAAGTTTTATGATTTTTATTTTTGTTTAATTTTTAAACAGTTATAATTTTAATTAAGTTTCTTTTTTTATTAATTAGAATAAAGAGTTTTAAAATTAATTGAAAATGGTCGAAATGTTGCGTTTTTTTAAACTTTTATTTAAAAATAAATAAAATTATAATGTAAATGGAATGTGTATGATGTTAGGGTTCTGTATCCATGGATTTGAGGTGGATGAAAAAATTGGATTTGCTCAGAAGAATGTTTTGCACCGATATTAAAAACGAAACCATGGCCATTTATGTTTTTTACTAGAAAAATATAAGACGCCTCACCACCGTTACAGCAACGATAGAATTAAATTTTTTATTTTTTATGTCGATAGACATAAAAAACCAAAATCTCATTTCAAAATAAAACAAACATTTTGTGAGATTTGTAATTGAACACAAGTTCAATAATCCTAGATAGATTTTTGCTGCAAAATAAATCCCCCAAACGAATCGAGTTTCACATCCAACGAATTGCAATAAACTCCTAAAATATCTGCTGGTTTCCATTGTGTTTCACTTCGGTTGAATTTCGTAAGATTTATTAAATACTCAGACGAACCCGAAATCGGCACAATTTGCTTTTTGTTGTTGATAAAACGTCCAAAATTAGAACTCAGAAAGCAATATTGAATGGATGTGAAACATTTAGATAGTGATTTAAAGGCATTGCTAAAGTTTTTTTCAAAATCCGTAAGAACATGGTTTTAACATCCAACCATGTTCTTACGGATTTTGAAAAAAACTTTAGCAATGCCTTTAAATCACTATCTAAATGTTTCACATCCATTCAATATTGCTTTCTGAGTTGAAGGCATCATCACAAACCAGAACACTTTCCTCTGTTCAAGAAAATATTACAAACTAGAACAACACTATTTGCTCGAACAAACGTATAGCTCTACATCTGGGCTTAATTCATTGAGGAAGACAGTGCGTAACATGATCAAGGAATATGCCACCACTAGCTGGGTTGTTGACAATCCTATTTTAGTTTTATGCCTGCAAATTTTTAAAACAAATTTGCTTTTTATCTCTTATTTTCTCTATGTTATTATTAAATTGAAAAATGACATTATCAAGATTTTAGGTTTTCTTAAGAAGACTAGATCTAACAATGTTAAATTATAAATTTCAGAATTAGTAACGTTTTAACTAAAATCGAATGGAGCTCGATCATATAAGACATACATAAGTTGACCTTTAAGCTTCTGCCTCGTATGGTAATTTCTGCCAATTCACTCATAAATTGCTATTTCATATATCATTAAAAGCTGATATTAATTGGTTGGAAAAATAAAATTTCATACCAAAAATTGAAGAATAGCAGAAATTTTCGATAGAATATTTTACTGAATAAACCTCAATATTTTTATGATGAGTTGGATACATGAGCCTGATCTAGAAAATATTAGTATTCTTAAATATCTGACGACAGAATAGAACAAGATTTTGGTAATTAATCATATCTTCTATCAGCTTGATAAAAAGTTAATAAGTTAAATTTTGTGTTTGATTGGCAAACATTGATTGTTTTTATTTTAAATTACGCTCCTGATCAAAAAAAAAATCAATCATGTCACTATGCTATATCCAACAATTAAATCAATTTTTTCTAAGAACTCCTCGGAATATTACAAAGTGCAGTATGTTATTAAACCTAATAAAAAATATACCAATATCAATAAGTTAAAATATTTCATGTAAAATTTAAATCTCAACAATATTTTTAAAAATTAGGTTTTTTTGTTTGAAATACTTTTTTTTAGATCTATCAACATATCATAACAAAAATTCACTAATTTTATATATAAATATATAAAGGCACATTTATATAACATCATCGTTAACAGTTCATTCAACATTTTTTTTCAACTGAATTTAATTAAAATTAATTCTAATAATATAATTTGTTTATAACAATAAACAATTTAATGTATAGTTGTATATTTCTAGCATTAATTAAAGGACTTTTTTTCATTTAAAATAATTAGAATAATAAAACGCGAGTTTTGAATTAAGTAAATAAAATTACATAAAATTAGTGATGATCGTAATATTTTTTACCAACTTTAACACAATCTAGATTTTATGCACCTACAAATCATTCTAACATTATGTAATTATTTTGTGATTAAATAAATTAAAAAATTATTATTACGGAATGCTGAACTCAAAAACTTTAAATAAAATTATAATATTTATAATAATAGTTTTGGAATGTTAAATGAATAGTAAAAAATAAATTTAATAATGGAAGACCATTGTTTCTTGTTTTTAACACAAATCCTATATATAAAATAAGATTTTTAAATTTCTTTGTTTCAGTTGTTTAAGTATTATTTGGTCGTTTGAACAAAACTTTATTTATTTTGATTTAAATACAGTTAATTAATTTTTTTTTAAATAAAATTTGTTTAACTAAAACGTTTAACAATTTTTGATGTTGTTAATGAATGACTAAATATTTTAAATAATAAATTGAAATTTTGGAAATACCAAAGCCCAAAGGTGATGAATAGCGGACAATGATTTACAAGTTTACAACTATAGATTATCACTAACATCACCTTTCACCTTTCGTTCAACAAGAGATTAAAATTGAGTTTTAGGAAAAATTTCTTAAATTTTTTTTTGTGTGATTTTTAACGTTAATTTCGGATATAATAAATATGAATTAAATTTATATTTTATTTTACAATTAACGTGCTGCTTGTTTAGCTTAATATAATTTTTAAGTTTTTTTTTTCAATTTTTTTTGAAAAATATAATATTGCACGCAATACATTACGCTAAAAATATTTCATTTCTTTTTCTAAAGAAAAAGAAAAATAAATTGTATAAAATCTTTAGTCTAAAGAAATATAAAATATATCTGAATGATCAACATAATATGTATAGTATTTTATATTAAATATATAAGTTTTTTTTTCTTTAAAATTTTTGGACATTATACTGTCCTACTAAATGTATTTAAGTTTAAAAAAAAATTTGTAAATGTCATCAAGGATATTTTGTACATTCGAATTATTTACGAAAAAAAAAAATTTAATTTAGTCTTTTCAGTTAAAACATTATGTTTTCATTATAACATTATATTATATGTATATATATAAAAAATATATTATTATTTTTTCAATTAATTATATTAATTATTTAAGATTTATTACTAAATTTAATGTTTTGTCGATTTAGTAAAGTTTGAAGTTTTGTCAGTTGATTTAATAAATTTGTATTGGAATCTTCAAGACTTTCAACACGGATACGATAATTTGTGTTTTCTGATACCAATATTTCAACTTTTCTTTCCAGTTGATCCATGTACTCCTTCTTTTTGCGACGACTTTCTTGGGCAGAAATCTATAAGAAAAATTCCAGTATTATTTAATAAAAAAAACAAAACAATTCAATTTTCTAAACACTAAGCCTCAGAAATTTAATTTATTCGTTTATTATCGGACAAAGGTTTAATGCTGATAAACTTTATTTTCTTTTATTTAATGGGAATTACAAAATGAAATTGATTCTTAGATTCTAAAGTCGTTTAATTTTACGAAACAATACATTAAAACCATGACACTTGTATTCAAGAATATAACAGGGAGTTGAAAAGAATTAAAAAATTCCAAAATGTTAGAAAAATTTAACAAAACGAAGCTGTTCTAAAACCAACTTTTTATAAAGTGCAAGGATAAAAGATAACACAAAACGTGTACATTGAAGAATCTGACTGTAAGCTACCACGCGGGTCGATAGGTGGGCATAAAGGAATCCTTATTTCGATCGTATTGTGTACTAAAGTTTGGATCACTACCAGGTTTCCAAATATCTAATATGGAACCGGATCCGGAGTGATGTTTGCTTAGATGGAGTGATTATCTAGTTAAAACTCGGCTGTTGTTGTTGTTGTAGCGACGGTGCGGTGCTACTCCTCCGGCTCCATGTCCAGATTCAGGAACTCTGCTACTGTTCTCGGGCGGTACCGCAAATCTTCCTTCGTCAAGTTGGTTGGCTTTCCTGGACAATTAAATAGGTGGTTTGCATTATATGGCGTGTCCTCACATATGTATTACATATGTATTTAACATATGTAATACATCTTAAATACATATGTATTTGTACATATGTATTTAAGATGCGTGACCAACCGTATCTTAACTGCGCTAGAGTGGATCTGGTGCTGCGCGGTAGTTTGACCTCTTCCGACCTGTGGCGGGTTACGCTGGAGAACTCGATTTGGAGCGTAGTTCTTTAATGTGTCCTCAACAACCCTCGTGTGTAGCGTTTTTAAGCCCGTTTTATATGCAAGCTCGTCAATGTTATCCGTTATTTCGCTGCCTCTGACATCACTTAAGAAGCATTTCGCAGTACTCCTTATGTCTCTGGGTGGTGTGGTTGTGGATAGGGTGTCATTGCAGGGATGTTGCTCTTTGTAACAGACCCATAGATATTGTTTGGTGAGCATTTCATTGTGTTGACGGACCGGCAATATGTTACATTCCTGGTGCAAGTGATCTCGGTGAGCCATAAAATGACATCCGGTTGCTGTTCGCAACGCTGCGTTTTGTGTTACTTGTAACTTATTCCAGTGGGTGTCAGCGACCTGAGGTGTCCATATGGGTGCAGCATAATTCAAAATAGGTCTTCCTATTGCTTTGTATGTTGTTATAATTGTTTCTTTATCTTTCCCCCATGAACTGCCAGCCAGTGCCTTCAGAGCATTGTTTCTGTTTTTCAATCTTGCGTTCACCTGTTGAACATGCGCATTGAATTTAAGTAGTGGGTCGAATGTGACCCCCAACAGTCTGATTTTTGACCGTGGGAATAAGCACGTTGTCAATGCAGATGTTGAGTGTTATGTTCACCTCCTTCGTCCCTGTGGTGAAAAGTGCAGATGTGGAATTTTCCGTGGAAAGTATTAGTTTTCTGGTTTTAAACCATTCGTTTAGGATGTTAAGGTAGGTGTTCAAAGCATTAGTGAGTTGTTCCACGTTGTTCCCTGTTGCTGGCACCGTGCAGTCGTCTGCATATGACGTGATGGTTATTCCTTCTGGTGGTGTAGGTAAGGTACTTAGGTAGAGATTGAATAATGAAGGTGAACGAACTTCACCTTGTGGAACTCCTTGTTTGAGCACTCTCATCTTAGATTTGGAGTTAGGAACTCAACGTATGTTTGTCGGCCTCTTAGGTAGTTGCACAACCAGCGCTTTATTAAACCTGGCAGATTGGTGTTAAACATATCATTTAATAGTTCAGCGTGCGACACTATCGAATGCTTTTGATAGGTCGAGCGCACCTAATATTGTTCTGGCACAAGGTTGATTTGATTTAATCCATCACTGATTTGGTCTTGTATCTTGTGAAGAGCGGTGGTTGTACTATGTGCTGTCCTGAAGCCATGTTGGTGGGGCGCCAAATTGCAAGATCTGGATAACCGAGGTAACAGAAGCGCTTCAATTAGTTTTGCAACCGATGAAAGGATGGAGATCGGTCTGTAAGATTCTCCCTTCTCTTCAGGCTTTCCAGGTTTCAAGATGGGACTTATTCTAGCTGTTTTCCAGATGTTTGGTATCTGAAGAGTGTTTAGCGATGTGTTGAGTGTAGTAGTGAGAAAGTTCAATCCTTTGGGTCCAATGTGTTTTAGCATGATGGCTGAGATGCCGTCCGGTCCAATAGCTTTTGATGGCTTTGTTTTCTTTATAGCATTCCTAACTTCTTCTTCTGTGAATGTGATATCTTCTAGATGTTCAGTAGTAGTACTTTACGCAGATGTCTCAACACTGACCTTTTTTTCTTTTCATGTTTACTTGGCTTTTCAGTAAACTGTGTGTTAAATTTGGTAGCGCATTTCCTTTGGTTTTCGGTTGGGATATCATAGAAGGAGATCATGCAGTTATTATCCGGTTGTCGGGGATGCGTTAAGCCTTTTATGACCTACCAGAGACTTTTGCTTGGGCCAAAGTTTGACTTACTCACTAGCTCTCTCCATTTATTGCGTTTGTGTTCCGTACCTAGCTTATTTATTTGGTTGTTTAATTCTAGTGTCAGCTGGATCTCTTAATGTTGAAAGAGCACAAGCTTCCTGTGGGAAGTTTGGTTTCATCTTTTGTATTCTGCCAGCTGGAATGAAGCGAGATCTGGCTTTATTAAAAATTTCTCTGAATTTGTTCTCCCCAGAGAGGGCGTCAAGTGGTAAAAATTGCTTACTGAATTCCATTTCAGTAAAATTTGTAAAATTTTGCCAATCAGCTTTGTTAAAATTAATATATGCCTTCTTCTCGGACTTTATTTGGTTAATTGAACGGCTTAAGGTGATTATGATCGGCACGTTGTCTGATCCTAATGCGATATCAGTTCTCCATTCAGCAATTGGCAGTGACATGCTGGCAAGTGAAACATCTGGAGAAGAATGCGAGTTATTTGTTACCCTCGTTGGTTGTGGTTCGTTAAGAACTCCAAAGTTGGAGCCGTCAATTTGATCAGCAATGCTTTCACCTCGTGAATCAGTGTTCGAGTGTTAGTGCCATAGATCATGGTGAGCATTCACATCTCCAAGAATTAGAAAGTTTTTAGTATAAAATAGGTGTCCTATGGATGGTTCATAACCTCTATCACAGCTGCTTACAGTAGGTATATAAATATTGACTAGTGTTATCTTCGTGTGGCAAGGCCTGAGCAGTTCTTGAGATGACACCATTCCTTACAACTGTTACACTGTAAGGATGTAGTGTTTGCCTTTAATATGTTCTTACTTATTGTACAGTGCCATGTTTTAGTTGGTCCAGGGTTTCTTTCAATGCCAGCCATGACGAGGAGAGTTTGAAGCAGTGAGGCCAGTGACAGCTGCTTCTTTATAAAAAAAATGGAGCGTGCACCTTTCGTCGAAATTGTTGCGATGGTCCTTGGTCGGAACTGTGTTCCGAGTACTTCTGGGGCGTAGAGCCGTCCATCTTGAGATGTTTAAAAAACTCGGTCTCACACTGTAGTATTCGGTCATGATCAACAACATAAAAAACACAACACAAAACCAGAATGTGACTTTGTAGACGACGTTGAAACGGTTGCGGATTTAAAATTAGGATACACCTTAACCACTACTTCAGAAGCAACGGAGGTTTTCTGATAAATGGAAAGAAAGAGAAAGAAGAAAAACGAGTATGTTTCGATTATGAACAGGATGAGTAAAGCAAAGCCTAACTCTATTGACCCTTATTATGGACTGGCATTGGAGAGCAAACTTCTACTCCCAGTGATCTCTCTACCGTGAACAAAACAAAATGTGATTTTTCTAAGATCTCCTGGACAAAATCTGAATTCAAGATCAGAGATAATCGGATACGGCTGTGTTCGACGGTCACGGACTTCAAAATGCCTTAGAGAGTTCCAATTAGAAATTGATTATGAATCAAATCCTCGGTCCTATACGATAAAGAAAGCACGAAAGCAATAAATAACTACCGTTATCCCCATCTCCTTTCTTCGGGCGTCCTACAACATCCAATATATTTTGTATGATCATATTCTGTATAACGTATATGACATATGACATTTTTATATATAGAACATATATCTTGATTCTAAGCTATGCTCAGGTGAATTAGCCGTGTGGATGCTCAGATATGAAACACCTAGGAAGAAATGGTAGATACTTATTAGGTTTACCAATTTTCTAAACGAGTACATCAATAATCTACCAACTTCGTTGTCGGCTGTGGTAAGCTTAAAAATCGAGTTCAAACCTGCCCTGGCAGAATCGTTAAACGATCAAGGATTACGAAAAAAAACGCAACTTTTCGAAGAACAAGAAATTGCTTTTTCGAACAACAAGAAATTGAATAATTTCACTCGTTTTTCAATTGATAACAATACGGTGACCGTTAAAGATAGCGAGAAGTAATTTGTTGTAACAAGGACAAGGAACAAGCGAGTCAACTGAGTTGCTAATTCTCGGACCTAATGCGCAAGTGCAACTAGAGTTCTGTGCAGAAGTGTTTGATGGTAATTGGGGCTTGACACCGAAAATAACATACCAGAACTATAGGAGAAGTCAAATGCTGTGGGAAATCTGGAGAAGTGACGCCTTTTCTGTAGGGGCATCTCTAACTACCGTTTTAAGAGAGTACAGACAAGCAATTTCAAATGTTGTTTTTGTAGCGGCGAAATGTGTGTGGTGCTATTCTTCCGGCTCCAAGTCCAGATTCAGGAACTCTGCTACTACCCTTGGGCGGTACCACAGATCTTTCTTCGCCAGGTCGGTTGGTTTCCCTGGACAATTGAAAAGGTGGTTAGCATCATGTGGCGTACCCTCACATGCGGGACACTTGTCAACAATTTCCTTATCAATTCTAACTCATGTAGTTATTTAAGATGCGTGACCAACCGGATCTCAGCTGGGCTAGGATGGTTCTGTTTGCGATTAGCGATTTGTGGTGGCTTGCTATTAAGCACTCGATTCGGGGCGTAGTTCTTTATTGTGTCTTCAACAACTTTGGCATGCATATTTTTTAAACCCGTCTTACACGTAGGCTCGTCGATGTTACCGATGACTTGATTGTTTTTAACATCTTGTAGGAAGCATTTTGCAGTCCTTCTCTAGGTGGTGTTGTCATGAATAAGGTGTCATTGCAGGGATGTTGCTCTTTAAGACAGGCTCATAAATATTGTTTGGTAAGCATTTTGTTATGTTAACGGACCGGGAATATGTTACATTCCTCGTGTAGGTGATCTAGGTGGACCATCAAATGATATCCGGTTGCTGAACGCAAAGCTGCGTTCTGTGTTATTTGTAACTTATTCCAGTGTGTGTCAGCGAATTGGGGTATATGGGGTATATGAGAGCAGCGTAATTTATAAAAGGTCTTCCTATTGCTTTAAATGCTGTTATTATTATGTTTTTATCCTTACCCCACGAACTACCCGCTGGATTATCCTGTTTTTTGGTTTTGTGTTCACTTGTTGAGCAGGCAGTTTTGTTTTTTTGTCCGTAGGAATTAGTATGTTGTCAATGCAGATGTTAAGTGTTGTATTTACCTTCTTCGTCCATGTGGTGAAAAGTGTGGAAGTGGACGTTTCAGTGAACAGTTTCAATTTTCTGGTTTTTAACCATTCATCCAAGGTGTTAATGTAGGTGTTTAGGACATTAGTGAGATGTTCCAGGTTGTTTCCTGTTGCAAGCACCATGCAGTCGTCTGCATATGACGTGATGGTTATTCCTTCCGGTGGTGCCGGTAAACTACTCAGGACTTAGGTAAAGGTTGAATAATGAGGGTGAGAGAACTCCACCTTGTGGAACTCCTTGTCTGAGCACTGTCATCTTAGATCTAGAGTTACGGAACTCAACGTATGTTTGGCAGCCTCTTAGGTAGTTGCGCAACCAGCGCTTTATTAACTCCGGCAGATTAGTGCTGAATATATGATTCAGTAGTGCAGCATGTGACACTGTATCGAAAGCTTTTGATAAGTCAAGTGCAACTAAAACTGTTCTGGCACAGGGTTGTTTTTGGTTTAGACCATCGCTGATTTGGTCTTGGATTCTATGAAGAGCGGTGGTTGCACTATGTGCTTTCTTAAAGCCATATTAATGTGACGTCTATTTGCAAGATCCAGTTAACCGAGGTAGCAGAAGTGCTTCTATCAATTTTGCAACCGATGAGAGGATAGAGATCGGTCTATAGGATTCTCCCTTTCTTTGAGGCTTGCCAGGTTTCAAAGTGAGACTTATTCTGGCCGTTTTCCAGCTATTTTGTATTTGGAGCGTATTTAGAGATGTGTGGAGTATGGTAGTGAGAAAGTTCAACCCTTTGGGTTCAATGTGTTTGAGCATGATGGCTAAAATGACGTCTGGTCCAATAGCTTCTTCGAAAAATATGATATCCTAGAAATTTTCAGAATTAAGTTTGCGCAGATGTCTTAATACTGACCTAGTTTCTTTTTCATGTTTACTTTGATTTTTCATGTTTATCATGTTTATCTGTAAACTGCGTGTTGAATTCTGTTGGGCATTTCCTGTGGTTTTCGGTTGGTCTATCATCGAAGGAGATCATGCAGTTGTTACCCGTTTGACGCGGATGTGTTAAGCCCTTAATCACCTTCCACAGACTTTTGTTTGTACCAAAGTAATTGAATTACTCACTATATCTTTCCATTTGTTACGTTTGCGTTCCATTACTAACTTATTTATCTGCTTGTTCAGCCCGGAATTCTAAAGTCGGTTGGATCTGCCTTACGAATGTCATCTCTTTGGGAGGAAAGTACACAAGCTTCCTGTAGGAAGTTTGGTTCAATCTTTTGGATTCTGCCGGCTAGAATGAAGCGAGATCTAGCTTTGTTTAAAATTTCTCTAAATTTTCTTTCTCCAGAGAGGGAACTGGAAAAAATTGCTTATTGAATTTCATTTCAGCAAAATTGGTAAAATTATCCCAGTCAGCTTTGTTAAAATTAATATATGTTTTTATTAAAATTAATATGGATTTCATTTCTGATCCCAATGCAATTTAAGTTCTCCATTCAGCAAGTGAGACATCTATAGAAGAGTATGAGTTATTTGTTGCTCTTGTTGGTTGTGGTTCGTTGAGGACCCCAAAGTTGGAGCCGTCAATTTGATCAGCATTGTTTTCGCCTCTTGAATCAGTGTTCAAGTGTGAGTGCCATAGATCGTGGTGTGCATTCATATCGCCGAGAATTAGACAGCCTTTGGTATAAAATAAATGTCTTATGGACGGTTCATAACCTGTATCATAGCTGCTTACTGGTGGAATATAAATATTGACTAGATTTATCTCCGTATTTCCGGATTTTATTATAAAACCCAGTTGTTCTAGGACCTAGGTAATGGTAATGTGGTTGTACGGATGTTTGTACGGTTTTGTGTATAATAAAGGTAAGGCCACCACCTTTGTCCTTCCCTCTATTCAGTCTTATTATTCTATAATCCCAGATACTATCACTAATCTTAGATCTAACATTTAATTTGGTTTCTTGTTAAATTAAACCGCGACTAGAATTTGGTTTTTGTACACATAGTTGATGCTATCACCGATTTCGTTTATGAGACCGTTACAGTTTCGTTGCATTTTTTTCACATCACTTGGGGTTTCGGATGTGTGTTTATTCGTATTGTGTTCTGTTGCGAGCTCATGCTTATATGTTGACTTGATGCTTGGCAACATGGCGCTATATAGTTTTTGGTCCATTGCTTATGTGTTGCAAGGCCTGATCAGTTCTTGAGATGACACCATTCTTTACAGCTATTACACTGGACGGATGTAGTGTTTGCCCTTAAAATGTTTTTGCATATTGTACAATGCCATGTTGTAGTTAGTCCAGGATTTCTTTCAATACCAGCCATGACGAGGAGGATTTGAAGCAGTGAGGTCAGTGAAAAATGCTTCTTTATACAACAAAATGGAGCGACGGATAGCACCTTTTGTCGAAATTTTTGTGATGGTCCTTGGCCGGAACTGGTTACCGAGTTTATCTTTTGATACATCCACTCCAATGCGGAAACACAGAAGCCAGCATCATATACTCCAGAACTGACCTATAATACAACCGACGCATTGCAAGACTAAAAAAGATGTTTTCGCAATTCCGAATCACAATTCAACGTATTTCGATATTGTCAACAATATCAAAAAGTGTTTTTTTTCCGTACTGTTTTATTTTTCCGCATTGTTTTATTTTTCCGCACTGTTTCATAGAAAATCGTCTCAATGCTAAGCTGATAATAGAAATGTTTACTTATATTTTAATATGAATGTTGATTGTAAAAAATTTGGTTGCAGAATAATTTTGTTTAATTGTGTTTTCGGAATTGCAAAAAACGTTGTGTGCAACTCGTTGCACAAATTGATTTTTTCCGCACTTGTCGTACTTTGTCCGCTTGTCCGAATTACGACGCGTGCGGAAAAAACCAACTTTGTGCAACTAGATACACAAAGTACTATTATTTACGATTTTTTAGCCCTCTGAAAAGGGCTTTTATTTGAAATATACAAAAGTAACTTTCAGCTCTACGTCAGGACGTTTCATTTCTAAAAATATTGAGTTACAGTGCTCCTGTAGACGATCTCCTGCAGGTTCTCCAAAATAAGATGTCTGGCGGTGAGCACGATACTTCGGTTTGGATTATTTGAAATAAAAAACCAAACAGATTCCATTAGTGGATAGGAATAGTCGGGTCGATCATAGGAATAGCTGAAATTTTAATTTTTGATAAAATGGTAACTTAAAATCTTTTTAAAAATCTGATTTTCGACAAAAATGTTTTCGTTAAATTGTTTAAAAAAAATAGAAATAATTTTTGGAATTCGATCCTGAAAAATATTAGAAGAATATATCTATAAACATACATCTGTGCGGTTATGTTAAAATTTGAATTGTTTAACCGTTTTTAAGAAATCTCGCTCGCCTTAAAACACCGTTTTGAGAAAAACACGTTTAAATATTCAAAAGACGTTTACACTGACAAAACTCACTTGTTTGGTATAAAAAATGACTAAATATTGCTCTCAGATACAAAATGGAATACAATGAAAAGCGTCAACTCGGGTATTACGCGCCTATACAAGTATTACAAAATATTACATTACGTTACAAAGATGCGTGCGTTTCCAAGAATATTTGTTGGATCGTTTTGAAATGTTCAGAGAATATACCCAAATAAGTCTGAACAGTTCAAAATTACAGACTAGGTAGTGGTGGGACTACTGTCAGGTCATAATCACATGAATAAATAGGGTGAGTCTAGTAGTAAGAAATTATTTAACATGTCGAGAGGACGAAAAAGTAGTAAGAGTTTATGTTTATCTCATGACTCAGAAGTTACATTTGGAGATCGAGTTGCCTACGAGTGGAAAATTTATGGAAAACAAACCATTCAAGTCTATTGAGTTTTTACAAAAAGGTGCTGTTGAATGTAACAATGACATAGAAGACTTGACAGGATGGCATTGGTAGTAGTACAACAACACGAACATCTACAACAAGAATTGTTTCTTCTATCAGCTTCATTATTCAATCTCTACCTAAGCAATTTACCTGAACATTGCAGTTTTTTGTCTTAGTTTTTGACATATTACTGAAAATGTGTTTTGCTATTGTGTTTTTTTAAATCACAAACAATTCAAAGCACGAAACATACAAAATGAACTTGTTGACTAATTTTATGAAAAAATAATTATGTTTGGAAATCAACTCATCTCGCACAGTTAAACACTGCTCAATATCAAGTATTTATGGTAAAAAATCCAAAAGTTGAAGGTCGTAGATTAATCAAAGCCAAATGAAATTAATATGGTGAAGATTAAAAAGTTTATCTGGTATTATCAGCTGAAGTATTTAATAAAAATTCAAAATTTCAAAAAAGATGGAAAGAGAAACTTTGATAAAACTGAATGTTAAAATATCTTACCTTATTTTTAATTTTTCGTCTGATTTTCTTTAGTGATTTCTCTTCTGCTTTGGTAAGAGGTAATCTGGTTGGAATTGGATATCCTTCTGCAAGGAGGGTTCGCTTTTCTTCTTCAGTTAAAACTAATGTTCCAGTCGAACCTTTCTAAATGTATTTAAAAAAAAACGAAAATATTCAACAAAGAAAAATAGAATTTAATTAGATTAGATAAACGTACCGGTTGATTGCTGATCAACGGCGTATGTATAGGTTGACGTGTACTAGTACCATTATATATTCTGGTATTATTTGCTAAACTGGTAACACAAGATTGGGAATTTGTTGTTGTTCCACCTGTTCTCCTACTCGATATTAATGTTGTTGCGGCAGATGAATTAATATTTGGTGAGAGTCGATGCTCTGGGGATTGATTTCCTTCTGATTCATCACTTGGTAATGATGATGGAGGTGTTGGAGGTAAACCAAATGCTAAATTAAAAATTAATAACCAAAATTAATTTATGCTTTAATTTTAACAAAATTGATTATTACAGGCATTTTGTGGTTCCATTTTGATGTTTAGTTTAGGCACAACTATTCTTTGTGGTGATCGAAGTAAATGTTGATTTTTTAACAAACTTTGAGATGCAGGTGAGAGCTGTAATGAACCATTCTGTAAATATAATATTCCAAAATATTTTTTTGTATGATCTAATGTTAAATTAAAGAAAAAAAAACTATGGTATTAATTTTTTACCTTATGTTCAAAAACAAGGTCTGTATTAGTGTAAGCTGCCATATTTGCTAAATTCACATTCATATCAAAATTACCATTGGGACTCGGTGGACAACTAGAATGTGGCGAAATAGGTTCTTCTTTTATATTTGAATCATCAATATCTACATCTGAGCTACTGCTTGAAATTGAAGCTGTATCCATGTTACATGAGTTATTCAGTGAATTTATAAAACTATGACTACTATGTTGATATCTACTGATGCATGTTGCTGTATTCATTGAAATCACAGGGTAGCAATCGTCATCAGTATCTACAAAAAAAATATAATAAAATATTATAAATGTTTAATTTTAGTTATTTAAATGAAAATTGGCAAAGATTTAATATCATAGATTATTTTACTGGGTTTAATATTTTTATTATGTTAATTGGATGAATTTAGTATGATTATGAAATTAATACACAGGTAAACGACCCAATAAATAAAAATAAAACATTTTTTTTTATCATAATCAGAAAAATTAATTGTCTATCACTTAATACAATAACAACAACTTTTGTATAATTTGGTGAGAAAGCTAAAACTATCGTTATAGGTTTTTTTTATATTTTATAAAAAAAATGTTGTTTTTTGTTGCTGATAACACTGCTATAGTTTTAATATTAGTTATATTTTTTTTATATAATATTGTAAGTTTTTAAGCAAGTTTTGATACGTATATTGGAAAAAATTACTGTTTTAATATAACTGGAATTTTAAACAATTTTTTTTGTATTTAAAATAATTTGCGTTTGAGTGGTGGGTGTTGTGAAATTATGTTTTTAACGGGTTTAATTTGAAACTAATACAGGAACTGAGCAAATAAGGTCTTTTAATATTATTAAAGTATAAATATAAAGTAGGCTGTTGTTTTAAAAAATTTAATATCAATCTCCACTTTTTACCAATCATGGGTACTGATTGGTGTTTATGTAGTATGTATGTTAAATAAAATTCATAATATAATCAGCTGCAGTCGATTTGCTCCAATAAGTTCAAGCGTCTCCTGTTACTTTTCTGCTTGGACAGTGATATTACAGAGTTTTTCAACACTCATAAGATTTTAACTTTCTTTGGCCGTTAACGGTTATTTGCAGCACAACCGCACTTAATATGGAAATGATTTACTAGTGTGAGTTTTAATTGTGCTTGCTATCCAGGATCATACCTAAGTAATTAATATATTTTTGTGAAGACAACTAAATTCGTTTTTTCCACATTAAACTCGTAAGTCCACATTGTTGCTGCAGCTCAGTACGAGGTCTAGAGGTGTGTTTACCTCCGACCATGACATCATCAGTGTAGCATACAGTGTTGAAGTCAGAATTTTTCGGTTTAGTTAGATAATCGTCATGAACCTCGGTCAAAGTAATGAAGGAAGTATCTCATCTAGATGCCACGACAGCCTCCGATGCGTTCACTAATATAGCCGTAATTTAACTAGGTAGTCTATACGTATCGGGGACTCTTTTATGATCGAGTTGAGCGGACTTGTCTAACGTATACATGCCGACGGCGGTATTTTAACGCCCTTTTATCGTTTTCAATAGAAAGACTTGTTGATGTATCATTTGGACTCTCGATCTCTTATCTGTTTTAGGTATGCAGTCGACCATAGTTTCTCTTCATATCTAATTTATCTTCGCAACTTAATCTACGCATGCTTTGATCAGATTTTAAAATATGGCAAAATATAGTTCAAGTCCTTTTGGAGGATAACTGGAAAGATTATAACACCTCCTGGAGGTTTGAACCACCCATTCGATTGCTAATCTTGACCTATCAGGAGGAATATTGTATTAGCTAGTTGCTCTGAATAGTTATATTCTCCAAAGGACCTAGATCTTAAGTATACTCACGACTCGGTAGTACTCACGGATGTTAAGTGCGGGACTTAGGTTTGTAAAAGTGTATCTAGAGTTTCACTAGTGTTAGAATATAGCTACCGTTTAGTTTACGGATTCAACCTAAGAGAATTGTGAGGCCAGACGGTAAGTAATTTTCAGAGTTGATGTGTTATCGGTAAACTATATGGAGAGCTCTCATTAGCTGTTTTTTTATCGTCTGAGTTCTTTGTTCTAGCTGTCAGGGTTCGCAACTGATTTTTATTAGCGTTTCAAAACAATTTTTTTTTATAATCGCTCTTTATGCGTGTCAATCCAATTATGAAAAATTTATTTTGTACACAACTAGCCTACTTATTAGATTTTTATTTTTCTAGTTTAATGATAACATTTATTCACTTCTATGCTATCAGTGTTAATCACTGAAAGTCACTGAAAATCACTCGCTGAAACTTACGTAGATATAAAAGGTTATGTTTCTATATCTTACACAAAAATAGAACCGTATTTAAGATATTAGTTTGGTCGAACGATCAAAAATATTGTCGTAAGATAAAAGTCTTGTTACCGACTCTTAACTAATTAAGAGCGAAAATTTTTATCGAGAACAAGCGATAAAAGCGAAAGTTACATGTATCATTGCCCTAAGGTACATAAAACAAACATAGAAATTTAAAAATTCAAATAAATCCACCGTTTTTTATAGTACAAATCTATAATTTTTTTTTTTTTTTTTTTTTTTATAGTTCGAGTTAATCACTTAGGTTATTGACCTCTAATGCTTTATGCACGTGTTAACGATAGGAAAGGAAAGTTTTAAGGTTGGTATTTAGGGATTTGGGATAGGACTGGAGCGATAGTGTTGATGTACTGCTGATTTAAAAGCTTGAGGTATGTAGCAGGGAAAACTTCATTAACTTGTATGAAAACCCATTAATTTTTTCTCATTTATTTTGGCAATATAATATAACTAAGCGTGTATTTCGGACTTAAAAGCAAAGTGGGTATACAATGTTCGAAATGAAAAGATTAATTGCTTTTGCAGTAAGATTTTGCGTATTACAAAATATCTGAATAAATTTTCTTATTATGATTTCTAAAACTTGAATTTAATTTTAATTTTGAATACAATTTCAGAATGTTTGCCGTGCCAGACAAATTTTCAAACGTGCAAAGTTTGGCACGCGTGCTGCGTATTTGCGATCACTGTTCTAGCTGGTTAGATACAGTTGGTACTCAAGAAAGTTGTTTGTTCTTTTCGTTATGTAAAAGAGAGTTGCGGAATTGGTTCTTTTCCAAATTTCCGTCACGCTAGGGCATATTCCTATTTTTTATATTCAGTCATTTGGGGGGTTCAGTTTTGTGCTTTAATAATAAGTCTTGTCGGTTATTTGCTGCAAAGTCAAGCACCATTTTGGATTCTCCCACACAGTGTGTGTGTTATATAAGAGTAAACCAAACCGAATTTGTGGGGTTTCTTTGTTGAAGTATATATATGCAAGGTCGAACATAGAATGTCTAGTTGGCATGGTATCCTCAGGTATTCAAAGAATGAATATTGAATAAATAATGAATATTTGTTGTGCCAAACATGTCCAACTAAATCATAAAAAAGAAGCTTTTGAGGCGACATGCCAGTTATTTATAAAGTTCGCAGAGTGAGCTCCACAGCACGGCCTCGTTTCTGTTTACGTTTGTACAGGTTGATTCACTGCTTTTATTAGAAAATGATGTAAATAATCTAGTACTTACCTAAAGTTTTATAAAAGATAGATAAGTTATAAGCACGGAGTCCGGATCAGATTCCTTTCAAACCTCACTTTGCCTCACCATACTGTTTAAACATGCGAGTTTTAAGTTCATTCAAACTTCGAGAGGATCAGATTATAAGATTTCGAGATAATCAACGGTAAAAGACAAGACACCACAGTCTCAAAGATAGAATTACTTTTTTAGATGGCAATCAACCTATTCTTTACAAGTTTGATAGACAGCAGAATTGCAAAATAATTATTTCCATTTAATTCCAATAGCCTTACATCACCAATAGTTATCGTAAATCGTTCTAAAGCACATTCGGAATTGGATTTATTCGTTTGTTGAATCTGTAACCTCATTCTTAACAAAGTTTTCTTCATTTACAACAAAACAAGAAATTTGAATATCAATCATATTTATCTATTCAAATTTTCACTAGCAGTTCACTAGTTTAATGGTGGTGAATATATTTATTTTATTTTTAAAATCAAAATTCTTTTCTAAAGTCAAATAAATACTAAATTTACCGTTACAATTATCAAACAAATACCTTAGTGTCATTGACCACCATCTTCTTTGTAAATTTTAAACGAATATGGGTATGTTTGGTATATGAATAAAGAAGTAAAAATGAAGGTCGTTTAAATAGTTTTGTTATTAGATAATAGAGAGGATTAATTGGTAGTTATTGTAGTTAAAAATGTTATTCTATTGAAATTAAATTTTTTTTCAAGCACATATTTTCTTTTAAACAATTCTATAGTCAAAGTCATTAGGTTATGGCTATTGTTCGAAGATAGGTGAAATTTTATATTTCTTACTCAACAAAACAAAGTTTTACTTTTTTTTTGTTTTATTTCACTTTTCCTTTAATGATGCATAAACAATAATTAATAAAATAAAATATGCATTTATATTAACAGTAAAACCACAATTTCACAATAATTTAATTGCCAGGAAGCCATGGAAAGATTTTCTTATAATCAAAACAGAAACAAATTATTTACTTGCTTAGCGGGTCATTAGTTTTAGATAGTATTTTTTTACACAAACTATTTTGTAAGATAATTTAAAAATATGGAGAGACTGAAAGCTTTGTCGCTGAGGTCAGAGGAGTTGCGAACTTCAATGGTTTACTTAATGGTTTTAGAGGCGTAGCAAAAACTAACTTTGCGAAATATCGATAAAAACAATTCAGTGACTAGCTGTAAAAATTTACACCTTCACTAAAGTTTATTTAAAAAACTTTTATGAATTATGAACGAAGGCTACATTGTGTGAAAAGACATAATTTTAGACCTAGTTTTTTAGACTTAGTCCAATAGCTTTTCAGTTTTACGCGTTTAGTCAAAAAATTCCAGGCCAGAAGTATCGACTATCGTTGTCCAGGCGGATACAAAGAAAGATTTTTGTTTTACTTATTAAGAATTTTATTTTAACGCTGTGATAAGCAATAAGCAGAAAAATGCCAAATTTTGTCATTAGTTAAATATTTAAATCTTTTCAGACTGAAGTAATTTTAGTATTAATTCCTTTGGAAATAACTCCACGTGTACACTTTTATTACACTAATTTCTCACTAATCTAATTAATCATCGTTTTTACAATATGCAATACAAACTCATGCCACAATGTTGATTTCATCAAACAAAATTGAGTTGATTTATAGTAATCAATCTAAGTTTTATCAATCAATGACTCTATTAATTACTATATGTATGAATTTCTGATTATTCTGCAAAATGGTAAAACTTTAACTCCTTACTTTATCAAATCTAACATTTTTATTGAAAATATTAATATCCGGTACTAATACGGAACGTGTATGAAGGATAAGTTATTTTCTTATTGGGTTATCGATGTTAAACTCAAATATAACAAAATGGGAAGATATGTTGATAAGAAACAAACCAAACTACGAGATGTACACCAACCAACAAGTAGCAATTTTTTACAAATGGTAAATCAAAATACCATATTCATAGAAATAATAATTTGTAATAATTTAACCCTTAAATTTTGTTTATAAAATAAATTTAATTTATTCTATAAAAAAGAGTCTGTTTTGATAACGTTTGAAAAAATAAGGTTATAAGTTTACTTTTTCCCAACTTTGATGAATCGTATACAAATTATAATTATCAATTAATAACTGATATATTGTGCAATAAAACGAAATAAATGTTTTCTCTCATCTCAATATTACTATGTAGTTACTATACAAATATAACAATTTAATCAATTTTTTTTATTTAATCATAAATTTGTCATTAAATATTATGTACTCGATCGTGCACTAAAAAAAATTATTTACTTTAAATTTTACTTTAAAAAATATCGCGAACTGAGCAAATTATTTGTTCAGGTTATATTTTATTATTCAAAACAATATTATTGTATTATTAAAACAATAACAAAAAAAAGACCTTTAAACAGAAAATCTGTTTAAATATACGAGTGTATGTATTTAAATATAAGTTTTTTACTTAAGTAAATTTTATAAGCGGTTATGTAATAATTAAGAAAAAAAATATGTTGATTAAGTAATTTTTTTTAAACGTAAATTATGTTTTATTTTTAATTCTTACGAAACATTTTTTTTTCTACTTACCATCAATTTTATTTTGGAGGCTTCCCGGTGAATCTGGCATTGAATCACCATCAGAATTTAAGCTGTAGGAATGCTCATGTTTTATTGGCATATTCCCTAAAACTGCATCTGTCATAAGTTTATCGTGTAATATAACTTGTGGCAATTTAACATCTCGTTCGAGAAACCAATCTTGCATATCATCGGAGGATAGTTTTAGTGCTTCTTGCATTGCCTGGAAATAATAAAAGAGAAATGAAAATAAGCAACAATGAAAGAAACTTATTTTTGTACTAATGAAAAAAAATTAAGGTTTTTTCATAAAAAAATAAATGAAATCATAGTAAAACCCTTTGGTTTTTCTCATGAGTAACATGCGCATTTATTTAAATTTTTAAGGAGGATTTTTTTGTTATGCATACATAATACATTTAAAATCACAATCAAAATGTTTACAATAACAAAGGTATTCTAATTGATGTCGAAAGGATAAAATAATTTTTGTGTGTGTCGTTTATGCTTTATATTTATAAGAGAAGACTGTAAGAAGGTATACAAAAATTAAGCAAGAAGAAAGATAATATGTAAAATAATTTAATCTGTTTGATATTAACAAAAAAATTGTCTAAAAATTTTATCAAGTGATAAATTCAAGGCATTTCTATAAGAAAAATTGTGAAACGACGAAATTATTTTCAATATCAATATAAAGCACCTGAATCAATTTTTTAAATTTAATGGAACAACTCCAAAAATAATTTGTGTTGTACTTGAAAGTTGAAACAAATTTGAGACGATAGACTAAGCAAAGATTTGGTATGATTTTTTTCGAAGTTGTTTTAAAAACACAAAACGGCATTTATATAATAAAAAAATTTGATATATTACGCTTCCGTTTTTTATACGGAACACTATTAGTGCGAAAGTCAAATGTGTTTTTCCCATTATATCGCTAATTATAAATCCTTTTATGGACCTGAAATTTAAGATGCGCATATAAAATTGACCTATTTATATAAGTTGCTCTCAGTTCCGAAACTAATTGATAAAAAAATTTCAAAAGTCTTTGGAATTATAGAAAAGGAGGTAGCTTTTAGCGAAAAATATAACGAAGTGTAAAATACTCATAATTGTATTCATTAGGAAGAAAGTGGGCATGAGAAGGGGTAAAAACACAATATAAAACTCAGTAAAGTGAGATGTTATTTGAACTAGCACTTAATTTAAGAAACATTGAATTTGTTTTTAGAATTTTGAAGTGCACAGTTTTAGAATTATGTATTGTCAAAAAAGTGCCACTTTGGTCCTCTCCATTTCGAGCTTAATTGACAAAAATATTTGAGAAAATTCACAGAGAAAGAAATTCTGATAAACTCACAAATATATTTCAGTATTTTGAGGCGGTGAGTTAAAAATTAAAAAATTTGAGAAAATGCACAGAGACAGGAATTTTGATACACTCTGAACGAAAACTATGGCGGGGTATCACATAAATATATTTCTGTATTTCGAGAGGGTTAGATGCAACGAAACGGGTGGGGTGTCATTTGAAAGAGCACTTAATTTAAGAAACATTGCACCATCAATAATTTTTGATAATATTTGCCGCAATGTAACATTTTGTGTATAATTTCGATCAATTTTAAATTGGAATTGTTATTGACATTTACGAGAAAAAAATTATTTTTTATGTGTCTATGGTCTGGCAATATAAAAACTTTACAACACAACTTTATGTGAACTATTTTTGACAGTTTGTTGTTCTAGGATCACGGAACCCTTGGATAGCGAATTTTATTCGCACTTGACCGACTTTTTTTTCTTTAATTCACTTTTCGATATGGGGATTGGGGGAGGTTCTATATGCGTCGATTTTTAAAATAGGAATTATTTTAGATATTTGAAATCTGAGGTTTAAAAACCACCGACGATTCTTTATTTATTGGCAGTATGCACTTTTGCATGTTTGTCAGTATGCATATTTGTTTTTGTTTAACATGGGAAGATGGAAATTTTAACACTTTTTTACTCCGCTTTTATTTATTTCAATCGAATTATGAAACCAAAATATCCTAAGCCTTTGCAATTATTTAAGTTTATTTGAATATACTTAATCATTGCGGGTAGAAACGATCTACCCGTACGGTTATTGCTCCCAGTTACCTAGTTTTCACATAGAAGAACATACTTAGAAGTCCATCTGGCATTTTATTCAGGCACGCCTTATTATGATCCGGGCCGGACGGTGAAATAAGTTAAGTCCTAATAGAGTATTTGCATCCGGCCCTTATCAGAAATCATACCTCATCAATCATCATACCATTTTACTATTAGGGAACGTTATATTAGTAAAATCAGGTATGTTGTCCTGACACGGCCGAACTACGAAAACGTATCTCATTCCTAGTAATAAATGCCAGATCAGGGAAGGATCAGCATGAACTAGGACAAGCCCTAATAACGTATTCCTATCCGGCCTCTTTCAAAAATCATATATGATTTTCCACTTAAGGTATGCCTTATTTGTCCTGACCTGAGCCCTATTTCATTTGATTAAAATTCACTAGTTATATCAATTTTAGATATATTATGTACATATAGTTCGCGAAATTTCACATAAACTTTAGTTTTAGTTATCCCTTCTCGGCTTAAAGAATAGGATGAGATAAAAGTGACTGCGTTATGAGTGACTGCATATAGGTTAGTATAAAATTAGAATATTTTTATAAACTGATTTACTAGACATTTTCAAAATACCGTATTTACAAAAATTGGACATTTTGCAATATATGTAGCAGTAAATTTCCTATTTGAACTTAATAGGTTCTGGTCCGGTTCTAGTAGGGCTGTCTTAGCCAGTTTGGATAGATTGAGGCGTTACATGCCTGATCAGGTCCTGTTTAGGGAGTCTGATCCGGTGAAATTCAGTAGTAGGGAAAGGTACCTCTGGCACAGAGCTCTTACATAAAGCCAGTCGGAAGGTTCTTTATAAGTTTTTAAATCATGACATTTTCCTCCACATTTAAAGGACAACCAAGTTCAGTTGAAGTCATTTTTGAAATATCGTGCAAAGTGCGTAGTTCATTTGAAACAACGAATTGGTTAAATTGTTTTCGAAGTCTGCATCTAACTATTAAAGTTTGTCCGGGTTCAATAAGAAGTAGGGGTTAACAAACTGGCCGACTTATAAGTGCCCTCTGGATCGTATATTTCGTAGATCTGAGATATCTAATTGGATTGCTATTAAAAGATTCAATTCATGCAACTTTTTCATCAGCCATCAGCCTGAGTGTCTGATTCATTGCAATGAATCAAAACTAATATCGTACAACAATTACGCGTATTATGATTTATTTTTATGATATTTATGTTGTTTTAAACGATTAATATTTTTACTAAATTATACAAACTGTAATCTGATCTCTACGTTTCCCTTGCAAAGTTTAAGTTTACATAAATTTGATTACTTAAACCATAAATATCAATCGTAATGACTTTTAGAGAAAGGTCTAATTAATTGGTTTTGGTTTTGTTTATATCTAAAATTTATTTACGCTAAAAAATGCAACAACGGTAATTGGATACCGAACAAATGCAGAAGAAAGTTAGATAGTCATTTTATTTTGGAATGTTTTAACAAACTATAAATTATAGAAGCATTTTAAAAACCGACATTTTTATTTTCTTCTTTCCACTGTTATGCTTATAAGTTGTAATATAATAATGGTGAATCCCAGGTAAGCAGAGAGGATTGTTTTGACATTGAGCCAAGCTTGTTTTAAGGTCGAACAATCTTGGGACAAGCTTTAAAATAAACTTGGTTGAATGTTGTTTTAACCTTAAATGATAACCACGTACCATTATTATTTTTAGACATTGGAACAATATTTAAATACAATGCTGGCCCAATACTACCCAGGTAAGGACAAAGGATTGTTTTTACATTGAGCCAAGCTTGTTTTCAGGTTGAACAACGTTGAGACAAGCTTTAAAATAAAATTGGTTGAATGTTGTTTTAACCTTAAATGATAACCACGTACCATTATTATTTGTACACATTGGATCAATATTTAAATACATTGAACCAAGCTTGGTCTGGAAAAAAACTTGGTTTGGTAGATCTAGCCCGTCTTATTTGCCAGACATGACTCAAGGACATCAGTCCAAACTTGGCACAAACTTGGGCCGTTTGAAAATATTAAGTATGGCCAAAACCCCGAAAGCTGTTACGGTGCGAGCTTGGTGCAGGTCTGGCCCAATAAATTTGTTTCAACATTGAACCAAGCTTGGCCCAAAACTAAATATAGTAGTCAAAAGATACAATTTACATTTATTTATTTTAACCATTGGCTTAGTATGACAAAATGTATCAAACTAAGGCTTGGCCATGCCTTGATAATCATTTCTTAGTTTTCCAAGCTTGGGCCAAGCTTGGCCCATTCGATAAGCCTTGGTATTTCTAACCTGGGATAGGCACTTTTGTAAACAAGTTGATTTTAGAGGTAGATATATTTACACCCGAAAACTTGAATTCGATTAAAAACTCAACCAAAATACTTCTGTTACCGAGGTAAACGTAGAGATTTAATTGACGTTAGCTTAGCAGAAATATTGTCATGTTTGTGTAAGCTAAACAAGTTTGAGTAAGAAAAGTTTGTTTTAAACAAATGCGTTGTACAACAATTAAAATAAAATTTTTATTAATCCAGCTAAGTACACGCTTATAAAAATTTACTATTTTGTAAAATCTAAATGCATTATGTAATCGGCATCTGTATCTTTGTACGGAACGGAGATAGTAACATTAAATTGATTTATATTTGCATTAATTTTTGTTTCAACAACAAATCGAACATTTGTTTACGCTTAGAATTTTTTATTACATGAACCTATTGATTTTCCAAAATCCAATTTATGTCTTAAACAAAATATGTGTTTGTTTTTATATGAAAAATATTGTGTTTGAAAAACAATATTACTCTTAATTATGTTATTTTGAAATTATTACATTCATGTGATAGAATAGCATAAATTTCGCATTACTTTTTTGAATTTACACAGTTGCTGAAAGAAACAACAAATAAATATTTCAAGTTCATCATTGAGGTAAGAATATAGCAATTTTTTATTTAATTAGTTGTTCTATATAGATAGGTTTAGAAATTTCCTTCTTTTATTTTTGGAATAACCCGTCTAGAATGACTCAATTTGGAAATATTTTGTTAAACCTACAGATCGTTTTTGTTCATATTTAACATCTTTTAAATCTACCCCAGCAAGCACAAGGTAGCATAATTTAATAGCACAATGATATCATAACAGTAGCATATCGGAAACTTGAAATTTTAGTAGCATAATAGAAGCATAATAGTAGTGCAATGGTAATTTTCTCGTATAGGTAGTACAAATGGTCGCACAGTGGTAACTAGTGTTGCGCGGTTGCGGGAAAACATTGGGGTAGCATAAGCGTTAGCACATGCAAGAGCAGCATAATGACTAAAGGAATATTGGTAGCACAAGACAGTAGCACAACAATCGCATATCGGGAGAAAAACAACGGTTGCACAACCGAGTAACACATCAGTCGCATTACAGTAGGTCAACAACGGTCGCACAATGGTGTAGCTCATCAGTTGCATGTCTGTAAGATAACAACGATCGCACAACAGGGTAGCACACCAGTCGCATATTGGTCAAACAACATATCAGTTGGCTCCCGACCATTGACTTCCTTTCAAATAAATGAATAATGCTCTTATTAAAAATGCTATTAATTTGGACGAAACAGTTACAGTTTGCAATAGTTTTAAAAAACTTAATTATGGCAAGAGAGATCAGTTTTGTATTTTTGTAATTTTTTGAAATTTTGAATCTACCAATATCACATACCACGGGCAATAGCAGTGAGATATCACTATAGCCAAGGTGATACGTTAGTGGTGCTGGCGAATGAACTGTATTTAGTCAACGGTAGTACTCCATATCTTAGTTATGGAGCATTCCTTTTCCTGACCATTTTTGATTTTCCTGAAACTTGACATGTAGTAGTATGGACAAAATAAAAAATACAACTTATTTTAAAATTTTTTTAAAGTGCATAGTTTGAGCACAGGGGGCACCCCAACATGCACGAAAAATGAAAATTCTGCCAATCCGATGTAACTTTGAAATTAAATTAAAAATAAAAACTTCCATTAACAAAAAATTTTAAAATCAATTAAATTTTAACTTTTTTTTTTAAATATAGCTCTAACCTTACTTTAAAATATATCAAATTTACAAAGAGGCGTTAATTCGTGTTCTTGAGATATTTAATTTTAAAGATTTTTAGTCCGATTAAAATTCTAATTGTTCATTATTTTCTCGAACCTCAGTGGTTAAAATTTTTTGATGATATAAATTGTTCGAAAAAATAATGAACAAATATAATTTTAGACGGACTAAAAATCTTTGAAATTAAATATCTCAAGAACACGAATTAACGCCTCTTTGTAAATTTGATATATTTTAAAGTAAGGTTAGAGCTATATTTAAAAAAAAAAAGGTCAAATTTAATTGATTTTAAAATTTTTTGTTGATGGAAGTTGTTTGAAAAAATAAAGAAAAATTCGAATTTCAGTCATACTAAAAATCTTTAAAATTAAATATCTCAAGAACAAAAAATTAACGCCTCTGAGTTAATTTGATATATTTTAGAGTAAGGATAGAACTATTTTAAGAAAAAAAATTAATTTAATTACAATTGATCTTCGACCCTAGCGCCATCTTTAAAAAAGTTTTTTTAATATTTTTATTTAAAAATTAATTATAAAAACAATAAATTAATTTTTTTTCAAAGGGCTAACTAATCATCTATCAAACAAAATCAAAGTTTGATGAAATCGGTATAGCCGTTCTTGAGCAATTTAATTTCAAAGTTACATTGGATTGGCAGAATTTTCATTTTTCATGCATGTTGGGGAGCCCTCTGTGCTCAAACCATGCACTTTAAAAAAATTTTAAAATAAGTTGTATTTTTTATTTTGTACATACTACTTATATGCCAAGTTTCAGGAAAATCAAAAATGGTCAAGTTTTCACAACTCTTTCTAGAACACGTTTTTCATCTATACTGCTATTTTTATTATAAAATTTTTGAGCCGATACCTGAATTTTTCATTATTTACAATTTTTTTGCATCTGTATATTTTTCGTGGTTGAAAAAAGCTGATGTTGAGTTACAGCCACTGTAGGCGTTTCAAAACAAAATGCAACTTTTTGAATTAGGAGATGACTTGAACATATTTTTCTTAAAAGTAAGTATTTCTACTTTAGCTCTGGCTGGCTTTAAAAAAAACACATTGATATCCTCTGAGCTAATCACCCCACTTTTGAGTCTGTTTTAAGTTCACGATATGTTTCTTTCGTAAAATCTTGCGTTCTTTCGCAATTGTGCTATTAGTTTTCTGTAAAAAGTCAAATTAAAAAGTTATTTGCAGAAAAACTATTATTGAAAAACTAATAAAAAACGAATATTTTCAGAAAAGCAAAACCAACAGTTGTGAATCCTACAAAATATTGCGTATCATTATAATAGTTTTTCACTTATTTTGAAGAAACGGCAATTTTTGCAAAATTACCAAAATGCTTTTTTCACTCCAAGCTCAAATTTTTTCAAAACTAAGCACTGTAAACCGGTTAAACTTCTAGAGCATATTACAAGTACATTATTAAAGTGACATATAAAGTGGTACCAATTATTTTTAACTGGGGTGGTAATTAGGGAGTGATTTTCACAATTTTTCGCTGAAAACAATATCTGGCATTTGGCAACTTTATTTCGTCATAACTCGCTTAGTTTTTAAGCTAGGGACTTTTATGAATAACAAAAATAAAGGATTTTTAAGCTCTTGTAAAAAGGTTTTGAAAGTTTCCCCTAAAACTGCATTGTGTTTTATTTATTTGACATTGAAACATTCAATTTTGGCATTTGACGAATAAGGCCCAAACTTCAAGAAGCTCTTAGTTCGTTTGTAATAAGTCTACAGACACCATACATCCATCATTGTTTTGATTTTTTTATAAGCTACATTTTTTGCTAGCATAACTTTTTCGATATGATACTTATTGAGTAATTCGTAAGAAACCGTTTGAAAACGTGGTTTTCGGTGGAAAATTAACAATTAAGTTAACAACAATGTTGAGTATAATTTAACTGCATTGTCCAAAAATATGTTTTATAGAACATAAATACAAATAAAAAACGAAAAATTACAAAACAAATATTAAAACAGAATTGAAAAAAAGTGAACAAAAAGTGAATATTAGCTCAATTATGGCTTTTAAAGAATTTGAATGTGTACGTGTGTGCACTCATATTTAGATTTAATAACATACTAACACTCAAAATGCAAACTAAAATAAGTTGTCTCGACCGATTCTGAAGGTATTGAAAGGTGAAGATATCATTAAAATGTCAATATCAAAAATGATCTCCAACAGTCCAACTTCAACACAATAACCTAACCTATCGGTAAAATAAAAGGTCAGCATTTGTTTGATGAACACCGACCACTATATACAAGACACCTCAAAAGCAAATTTGTTCTATCTCATGTTAACTTAAACATTTAACCAAAGATCCGTCAAAAACACTTTATAGCAGTGGCTGTTGTTATGATATAATTAAAAGAATAGGATAAAACTATTTAACCGAAAGTGACAAACCGAAAGTTGCAAAATTACTATGAACATTACAAAAACCTTATGCTCTAAGTTTCAACCAAATTGAATGTCAGGATTGAGTGTTATTGAAGTTTAAAAAAAAAACAGTTGTTCAATGATCCACAGACATCCTCCCCGACTCCTTTGCAAATTTTGAAAATAGCTCATGTTTTCCATACTCAAATAAACCCGGATGCGTTTGCAGCTCATTTTAATTCAAAAGTTTCATCAATTTGGATTGGTTTCATCAACATGGATTTGCGTAACGAAAATAACACCTATTTTTCAAATTTTCTTAAAGAAGTCAAAAAGTAAGGTAGCAATTGTTTATAGAAATGTCATTATAAATTGTTGACATGATGAAAAACAAAATGGGAGGTAGATGGTCTTGATAACGTTATTTATTCTCGTAATATTTGCAAGAGATAATTTTCAGTTATTTGGAAATCACTGAAAAACAAATGAACTGATTTCGTTAGAAAAGGACTGGACTGTAAGCTACGCTAAAATACATCGATTGTGACCATTGCCGTTGAAATCGGATCATCCGTTGTTAAGAAAGCGTGGGACAAATATTTGTCCACATAGGACGATACACACGCACATACACACACATACATACTACCAGGAAAAAAAATCTAAACAGCTTCAGGAGGTCTTAAAACGTAAAGATATCATAAAAATTCTGATTTCGAAAATCGATTATCGAAAACAATAACTTCTCATATCGGGAAGTTAAGAAACAGTTGACCAAGCGATCCACTTCCGAATCTCTAGCCGTTTTGTCAAATTTAGAAAATAACTCAGATCTTCGATATTCAAGTAAACCCGGATGAGTTTGTAGCTCATTTACATACCAAAATTTTATATATATTTATCTATATTTAAAATATATATTTAAAAAAAAAAAAAGGTCAAATTTAATTGATTTTAAAATTTTTTGTTGATGGAAGTTGTTTGAAAAAATAAAGAAAAATTCGAATTTCAGTCATACTAAAAATCTTTAAAATTAAATATCTCAAGAACAAAAAATTAACGCCTCTGAGTTAATTTGATATATTTTAGAGTAAGGATAGAACTATTTTCAGAAAAAAAATTAATTTAATTACAATTGATCTTCGACCCTAGCGCCATCTTTAAAAAAGTTTTTTTAATATTTTTATTTAAAAATTAATTATAAAAACAATAAATTAATTTTTTTTCAAAGGGCTAACTAATCATCTATCAAACAAAAAAAAGTTTGATGAAATCGGTATAGCCGTTCTTGAGCAATTTAATTTCAAAGTTACATTGGATTGGCAGAATTTTCATTTTTCATGCATGTTGGGGAGCCCTCTGTGCTCAAACCATGCACTTTAAAAAAATTTTAAAATAAGTTGTATTTTTTATTTTGTACATACTACTTATATGCCAAGTTTCAGGAAAATCAAAAATGGTCAAGTTTTCACAACTCTTTCTAGAACACGTTTTTCATCTATACTGCTATTTTTATTATAAAATTTTTGAGCCGATACCTGAATTTTTCATTATTTACAATTTTTTTGCATCTGTATTTTTTTCGTGGTTGAAAAAAGCTGATGTTGAGTTACAGCCACTGTAGGCGTTTCAAAACAAAATGCAACTTTTTGAATTAGGATATGACTTGAACATATTTTTCTTAAAAGTAAGTATTTCTACTTTAGCTCTGGCTGGCTTTAAAAAAAACACATTGATATCCTCTGAGCTAATCAAGGTTGGCAAATATCATGATATTTATATAAATATCAAAATATCCGATATATATCAGATATATATCCGATATATATCATGTTCTGATATTTATTTTTGAATAAGTTGTTTATCTTAAATATTATTTAATATATGGCCCTTTACACAGTTGTATGCAGTGCAGCGCATCATTTACTCGTTTCTTACCTCTTTGCCAATTAGCTAAATTCAAATATGACAACTCCAATTTAATTTATAGGCAATTTATCAAACTATTCGTCTATATCTTCGATTGCATAAGTCCAAATGACGAATACGCTTTCTTGCTTTGGTTTGTCTTGTTTATTTGACCAAATCGCATAATCAATACCAATACAAGATTGTACAACTGGTCCAGTAATGGTTTATTGTTGGCGACCAGCAATGGTAGAGTTTTGGCAATCAAAACTGGACCATAAACATCATGTAACTGAATGATAACTTCGAACAATAAATGACTGCCAATTGCCATGCAATGGCCCATACAAGATTATACAACTCGTCCAGTAATGGTCAACTACTGCCGAACCAGTACTGTCCAACAATGGCCGGGTACTGGCAACCATGACTCATAGTACTGACAACTATGACTCGGTCATTAACATAATTTCACTTGTTGATAACTTCGTACAATAAATGGCTGTCATTTATTTGTCAGAGAGAAAAATATGAATGATCCATACAAGGTTGTACAACTGGCCCAGTAACAGACCAATAATGATAACCAGTATTACAGCAATGACCGAGTACTGGCAACCACGACAGGGCCATAAATAACTTAAAATATTATCATATGTAAATTTAAATAAATTAAACACAAAATAATTAAAATAAAGTAAAAGTGTTCAGAGAAAAAAATTTTAACATTACATATTAACAGCCTTTCAGTAGAGCTGCGATAATTAAACTATAGGTGAAAATTTTCAAACTATATACATATTTATAAAATGGATAACACTCTAGTGTATTTCTATCAAATGACAAAGATCGGCCAATTTATGGTCCAGTACTGGTCCAATAACAATAGCTGATTGATGTTAACCATTAACGTGCCATTACTTAGCCATTTAAAGTAAACCGAGCTGGTTATTTTCTATAAACCGTAGATCGGGTGTTTCATGCTTCCAGAAATGGCAGAATAACAATAGACATGTATTGTTTACCATTCACGGGCTAGTGTTTGGCTATTCAAAGGTAACTAAATACTAACTATTTTCTGTTAACCATAGATCGGCCGATGAATGGTTCTAGTACTGGCACAGTAACAAAAGTCAAGTACTGTTAACTATTAATGGACTAATGCTTGGCCGTATTTCAAATTCTGGAAAACCCTGCTTGGGTAGTCATTCCATTCCACCAAACCATTGGTGGTGTATTTCTAAACCAAAATTGAAGTACATATTTTGGAAACGGTGTAGATTTAGTTAAAAGCGCCATTACAAATGGAATGAAGACTGAAATAAGTGATCATTTAAATAAGGAAATATATACTTCATCTCTTTGGTGGTTATTGAACCGTTTACCTAAAAATCGATATTCAAGCATAAATTAGCTAGGTGATGAGGTGCATTTAAAGCTATGTCTCTCCTCCGATAAAGTTTCTTAACTTCTAAAGGTTGTTCTAGTTTAAGATCGACTGCCAGTTTATGCCAAATTTCAACACCAACGGCAATAGTCGTTTTATCTCTTTGAGCTCTGTCTAAAGCGACTGCTATTGTCTTTAGATAACAAAGCATATGTTTAGCATTCATTACAATGTTTATGTCATAAGATTAATTCTGTCAATCTATGTCTGCTTTATGGCCTTGGCTAAACCAGGTTACCTCGATTTGGCATGCGTTTTGCAAGTAGTGCTGCGACTGTTAACAGTTTTTCCAACTTTAAGGTAGGAATAATTAATTATTTATTTTTTTATAAATATCATGATATATATCAGGGAATAAATATCGTGATATATATCAATGATATATATCGGATATATATCATTGATATATATCATGCCAACCTTGGAGCTAATCACCCCACTTTTGAGTCTGTTTTAAGTTCACGATATGTTTCTTTCGTAAAATCTTGCGTTCTTTCGCAATTGTGCTATTAGTTTTCTGTAAAAAGTCAAATTAAAAAGTTATTTGCAGAAAAACTATTATTGAAAAACTAATAAAAAACGAATATTTTCAGAAAAGCAAAACCAACAGTTGTGAATCCTACAAAATATTGCGTATCATTACCCGGGTAGGAACTGCCAATGTTAAACATTGGGCCAACCTCGGGCCAGTATTGGCGAGCCAAGCCTTAGCTAGTTAACTCCGGTTTTAGTCTGGGCCAGTTGTAAATGCCTAGATTGAACCAAGATTCAGTTTATTATATTACACGTTATTCACCAGCTGGTTATGCATTGTTATAGTGATTGTAAGTTTCATGAAATTTATAGTTTTGAAATATTTCACGAAATATTTAATTAATGTAATATATAATATTTAATGTTATATTTAATGTAATATTTAATTTGCCAGACTTGGCCCATGTCTGATTTGCCAGACTTGGCCCAAGTCTAATTTGCCAGACTTGGCCCAAGTCTAGTTTGCCAGTCTTGGCCCCAGGACATCATTCCAAGCTTGGGCCAAGCTTGGGCCGTTTGAAAATGTTAAGTCTGGCCCAAACCCCAAAAGCTGTGGCGCGGACTTGGCCCAGGCTTGGCCCAATAGCTAATTCTTACCTGGGTAATAGTTTTTCACTTATTTTGAAGAAACGGCAATTTTTGCAAAATTACCAAAATGCTTTTTTCACTCCAAGCTCAAATTTTTTCAAAACTAAGCACTGTAAACCGGTTAAACTTCTAGAGCATATTACAAGTACATTATTAAAGTGACATATAAAGTGGTACCAATTATTTTTAACTGGGGTGGTAATTAGGGAGTGATTTTCACAATTTTTTTTCGCTGAAAACAATATCTGGCATTTGGCAACTTTATTTCGTCATAACTCGCTTAGTTTTTAAGCTAGGGACTTTTATGAATAACAAAAATAAAGGATTTTTAAGCTCTTGTAAAAAGGTTTTGAAAGTTTCCCCTAAAACTGCATTGTGTTTTGTTTATTTGACATTGAAACATTCAATTTTGGCATTTGACGAATAAGGCCCAAACTTCAAGAAGCTCTTAGTTCGTTTGTAATAAGTCTACAGACACCATACATCCATCATTGTTTTGATTTTTTTATAAGCTACATTTTTTGCTAGCATAACTTTTTCGATATGATACTTATTGAGTAATTCGTAAGAAACCGTTTGAAAACGTGGTTTTCGGTGGAAAATTAACAATTAAGTTAACAACAATGTTGAGTATAATTTAACTGCATTGTCCAAAAATATGTTTTATAGAACATAAATACAAATAAAAAACGAAAAATTACAAAACAAATATTAAAACAGAATTGAAAAAAAGTCAACAAAAAGTGAATATTAGCTCAATTATGGCTTTTAAAGAATTTGAATGTGTACGTGTGTGCACTCATATTTAGATTTAATAACATACTAACACTCAAAATGCAAACTAAAATAAGTTGTCTCGACCGATTCTGAAGGTATTGAAAGGTGAAGATATCATTAAAATGTCAATATCAAAAATGATCTCCAACAGTCCAACTTCAACACAATAACCTAACCTATCGGTAAAATAAAAGGTCAGCATTTGTTTGATGAACACCGACCACTATATACAAGACACCTCAAAAGCAAATTTGTTCTATCTCATGTTAACTTAAACATTTAACCAAAGATCCGTCAAAAACACTTTATAGCAGTGGCTGTTGTTATGATATAATTAAAAGAATAGGATAAAACTATTTAACCGAAACTGACAAACCGAAAGTTGCAAAATTACTATGAACATTACAAAAACCTTATGCTCTAAGTTTCAACCAAATTGAATGTCAGGATTGAGTGTTATTGAAGTTTAAAAAAAACAGTTGTTCAACGATCCACAGACATCCTCCCCGACTCCTTTGCAAATTTTGAAAATAGCTCATGTTTTCCATACTCAAATAAACCCGGATGCGTTTGCAGCTCATTTTAATTCAAAAGTTTCATCAATTTGGATTGGTTTCATCAACATGGATTTGCGTAACGAAAATAACACCTATTTTTCAAATTTTCTTAAAGAAGTCAAAAAGTAAGGTAGCAATTGTTTATAGAAATGTCATTATAAATTGTTGACATGATGAAAAACAAAATGGGAGGTAGATGGTCTTGATAACGTTATTTATTCTCGTAATATTTGCAAGAGATAATTTTCAGTTATTTGGAAATCACTGAAAAACAAATGAACTGATTTCGTTAGAAAAGGACTGGACTGTAAGCTACGCTAAAATACATCGATTGTGACCATTGCCGTTGAAATCGGATCATCCGTTGTTAAGAAAGCGTGGGACAAATATTTGTCCACATAGGACGATACACACGCACATACACACACACATACATACTACCAGGAAAAAAAATCTAAACAGCTTCAGGAGGTCTTAAAACGTAAAGATATCATAAAAATTCCGATTTCGAAAATCGATTATCGAAAACAATAACTTCTCATATCGGGAAGTTAAGAAACAGTTGACCAAGCGATCCACTTCCGAATCTCTAGCCGTTTTGTCAAATTTAGAAAATAACTCAGATCTTCGATATTCAAGTAAACCCGGATGAGTTTGTAGCTCATTTACATACCAAAATTTCATCCAGATATCATGCGTTTGCGTAACGAAAATAACACGTAGTTTTTTCAAATTTTCTTAAAAAAATCAAAAACTAAGATAGCAATTGTTTATACAAAGTTTATGTTTATTCGTATTATAAATGTTTATTCTTATTACAAATGGCTGACATGATGACAAACAATATGGAAACTTCAGGACCTTGATTGCATTATTTAATCTCTTTATATTTGCAAGTGATGATTTTCAGTTTTTTGGAACCCACTAAAGAACAAATGATTTAATTTCGCTAGAAAAAAACTGGACTCTAAGTTACGCCAAGATGTCAAATATGCGCTTGCGTATTAGACAATATTTTGGGGAATGTTAATTATTCGGGATTTTTGTGAGCAATTAAACTCAACTAATGAAATAATTTGAATTTTTTCAATTCAAAGGTTTTGTTAGAAATAAATCAGAAAAAAACTCTGTTTTTCTCTTTTACGTGTTTCGGATTCGAACTCATAACTTCATCAGTGCCAGAATGAGTTCAACTTTTTTGAACTTCGCCACCAATGCGGTGATATTTTGAAGTTGAAACTTCATCATCACTCTATTTACTTAAGTTGAATTCTCAACTGTCATTAGACTACTATTTATCGGAAATGTTTTAATATTATTTTTGGGGATTTGTTTCATTTATTTTATGGGGATTTGTTTCAGTTATTTAATTAAATCTTTGTTTATATTTGTCAAAAAATGGCATGGTAACTGTTTGAGAGATTTTTCTTATATACGATTTAGCAAACTCTCATTTAGCAATTGTTCAAGTAACCGAGCATTAGTAATTTAGTAAAAACATAGAAAATGTTTATAAAAAAATATTGATTTTTGAACATTTATTAAAAATAACACGTTAAAAACGCTTGATATGTTGGGGGCCCACAAAAATAGTTAAGATATAGTTAAGAAAAGAACTGAAGAAGGAGTAATCCGAAATATATATTCTGTAAAAAATAAAATTAATAAAAAATTGTCATATAAAAAATTGTCACTATAAGGACTACTTAACTATCCCTAAAAAATAAAATCTTTTAGTTATAGTAAAAATTAAATTTCAAAGTGACAAAAGCACACAAAACAAGTGACCATACTTTTCACTCAAAACCATATTAATACATATATTGCCAAAAAATAGTATGAATTGTAAAATTACTGGAATTATTGAAAAGTAGAGTTCCTCATTAAGCAAATTCCTTTAGTAACGCGTAATGCGTAAAGTAATCTAGATAAGGAATTATGCAATGACATGTAATGCAAACGATTTATTGTTGAAGGGTTAAAGGACCCGCATGAGATTCTATTATTGCAGAAATAATCTCAGAATGCAATAGCGGAACCGATCGAAATAATCAACGGAAAATAAATGATGAATATTTTGTGCTAAGTCAGTTTCCCATCCTTTTATTTCGATCTAAATATCCAAAACTGAGAAAGGTACGAATCGAATCCTATACCCAAAACAAGGACAACTTTTAAAAGACGAACGGCAATTTACACTAAATGTTGTTTTTGCAAAATGACTTCAAATGGAATAAACCAAAACTTGGATACGATTTACGAACTTAACAAATTAACATTGTTGTCCCATGTATGGAGATAAATATGCAATTATTTCAGTTATTTTCTTAAATTCTTATAATTAATTATTCTAGGTTGAGGCCAAATAGGAATACTTCGCAAGAAATATGATTGGTTGGCAAGAGATCTATGCAAACGGCAGTAGCCCGTTTTAATTTTATATTATTTTATAGATAATTTTAAAATTTTATATTCGAGAACTAGGTGTACTGTGGAAACTCGTTAAAAACCATGCCATTCCCATACCTCATAAATAGGTAACGGGGAAATAAAAAACTGTCCGACGAGAGATTTAAAAGGACATCAGCACTTTTTTTTGGGGAATATGTATTTATTAAATTTTTAATTGATTATTTGATATAGAAGACTGGGCCTACTGGAGATATCTCGCTAAAAAAATCTCGTTATTGTAACCTCATGGGCAACGTGGAAATGACAGATTTAAAAAAAACAGCAGTCCATATTTTGGAAATATTGCATTTATGAACATTTTTTTAAGTTTAATATTTTATATTATTATAGAATAGATAGATAAACCTCATGGGTAACATAAAAATTTTTGGCACCCTAAAAATGTGACCTCTTATAGGGTGACTAGAACTGCTAATAGCAAAAAGAGGAAATCCAAGTAAAAAAAGAGAACAATTCCAATAAAAAGAGGAACCACTTTTTATTAACTTAAAAATTTTAATTTACTAGCTATCATCACCACAATTCATATGATTGAACTTCTTGTTTTTGTGAAAGGTAATTAATTATTAAATAATTAAAAGAATAAAAGGACTAGATTTCAAGATTTCAATGACTTCAAGGCTTTGAATATAGTTCGTTGGATTGGATCGTATTGCTCTTAGAGCGTCCTTTTTAATTAAAGTGAAAAATTAATCGCATGAAACGGTTTTGAAATTAAATTTTATACATACAATACTCTCAATAGTTTCAACATCAAATCTATTACGCTCATCAGTTCACTCATCAATCTTCCAACTGAATATTAGTTCTATGTTTGCATTATGTGCTGGAGTGGCAAAGAAATATTGACAAAATTTTAAAACTTCTGAATGTTGTTCTTCATTTGGAACTGTAGCCAAAAATTCAACCATTTTTCATGTGACAGCTTTTCATTCAATTGTTTATCTTTAGACACGACTTTGAAGAAACTTTTTAAAATATTACTGTGTGTGGTACGCTAAAGTAGCTTCACAGCCAGATGATGTATCCTCTTCTTTTGATGTCAAGAAAAATTCTTTCAGTGACTGGAAATCTCTATTGAAGCGGTATTATCTTTCTGTATGTTTTATAAAAGATGCTGTTGTAAATCTAATTTGCCTTTGTTGGCAATTGATATGACTGAATTATGTAAGAAAAATTTAAAAAGAGGACATTTAGAGGACAAAAAGATGACATTTAGAGGACAAAAAAGATTATGGTGTCAAAAAGTGGTTGGATAAAAAGAGCGGAGGTCGAAAAACAAGCATATTAAAATACATTTTCATTAAATTAAACAGAAATGATGCCCTATTTACAATCCTTCACACCCTTACCACTCCTCAGTTTTAAACAACAAAATTTTACGAAAAAACCACAACGAATCAACAACCTGTTAATTCAAACTTATTCGCATTATTTATGTTTATTGAAATTATGAATTAATTTCTATTACTACATATACCCCTACATGTACTTCCATTTATCACTTTTGGAAACAGTTAAAAAAACACACTTTAAATTTAAAAATCATAGAACAACTATTAACAAGAAAAACAAATTTGTAAATTCAACAAACAAACAAACCTGTAAAGAAATGAATCTTCATGAATAATCAAAAAAAAAAATTATATGAGAATAAGATTTTTATAAATCCAACAAATATTGATTATGAAAAGTAAACAAACAACGCGTATATACATATATGTTTACAGATATGCAAATGCCCTTGACATTGATGGTATAATAAGAATAATAATATAATACGATGTTAAAAAAATGGAGTCAATGACCAAATTAAGTTTAATAAAAAAATTGTTATATGTATCGTAGTATGTATAAAAATATCGAAGATAGTTTTTTTTATTTGTAAAAAGATACAAATTAGAAAATAAATTAAAAAAAAGGTTCTATCCCATATTTTAAAATTAATTTAAAACCTCTTTTCAATAATAAAGACGGGGGATTTATTATGAGCGTGAGTGGAATAAATCATAAATGTATGTTCGTACACACATTAACTTAATTTTAATAAAAAAATAAAAACTCGCAAACTATGTAACCAGACCAAATTAGAGAAACGACCGAACCGTAAACTAAAGTAAAACACAAAATATTTTAACTACAATAGGATGTTTTCTTCCGAATCACCTAAGACTCGGAATAGAAACGCAAAAACACTATTATTATTGGTTTTCGTGATTACGCTTATAAACGGAAATAATCTAAGAAAAAAAAAGATTATATTAATTTTCTTTTATAGAAAAAGTTTTGAAACAAAAACTGATAACAGTTATAAGAAATAAGAAATAGTCTTGTAGCGTCTAGTAACAAATGTTGTTATTTAAAATTATGGATAATATTTTTATTTTACGTTAAGTGTATGTATTGCAGTTACGTAAAATTTCGGGAAATTTCGTAATATGTTTACACAATAATTAATTGTTACGAATTCTTGTTGGTGGTTTCTTTTAAGATTTTTATTAGAGATGTTAAACCTTCAGGTTTCGGTTGGTCGGGTAATTTTCAAATTCAACTATTCCAGTAACAGGGAATTGTATTTGATAAAATTTTATACAAATATGTATATTTGGATTAGAATTTGCTAGAGTATAAGCATTCTAATTGGACCAGTTTGTTTATTTGATGAAAAGTTTTAATAAATATTTTTTTTTCCAACCTTTTTTTTAATTTGATAACTATCCATTTGAAAAAAAACACCGATTCGTTTTTTTAGGTAGAGCCTAATATTGAAAAGTTTCTGGGCTCCTTGGCGATCGTTTATTATGAAAATTCGTTTGATACATTTTTACTTATCAGTCGTTTAGAGTGATACGAGTTATAACTTTTTGTAACTTCGAATGTAGATTGTAGGATTATGTTTATGGTATATCTAGCTATATGGAACGAGAACCAATCAACTGCTCCATCTCGATCTTTATGTTAATAAATTTGCTAGTTAGCATTCAATTGAGCTTAAACATTGAATTTACGTTGAGAACATTGTTTTTTAATTATACGCCATCACAAGCTGACTATCTAGCACCTCTGCACTCAAAAAAATAAAAGTCACTTTTACAAAATTTTTATAAATATAAACACACCAAATTTTTTATAAAACTACAACTTTTTTCCTTCAAATCCTTTTGATCCTTTCCTTCAAATCCTTCAAATCAACTTTTTCCTTCAAAAACAGATTTGCGTCCATTAACATCCTTTGAACGCATGGTGTTGTGGGACCTTGGTCTTTTTTATGTTTTTATGTGTTGTTGTGACACATATTGTAATGCAGGGCTCCCGTTTTAAAGTCAGATTGAAAAAAATGGAAAAAATGGAAATTTTTCGCTAAAAAAATGGAAAAAATGGAAAAAAATGGAAAACAAACAATTTAAAATGTGTAATACATAGGGTATCTTAGAATATTACGGTAAAAAAATCCCTGTTTTTTCAGGTTATCCAGACTCGGTTTTTAATTTTTTCAGAAAATGTTTAAACTACGGTATTTTATAATTGATAGAAAAATTAATAAAAGTGTACATTTATTCATTTGTTAACACTTTTAATCGTTAATATAACAAAAACCTTGACTCGAAAATTTCAGATTGAACGATTCTCGTACATATTGTTTTTAAAATTGAAATAAAATGAATTGTTAAATTATTTTTATGAAGAAATGGGACTAAAAGATTAAAGAGTACAAAATAGTTGCATTGCATCTCATAGGTCATAAGTAAACAATATAAAAACAGATAATTTTTAATCCAATAATTCATCTTTAAGTGTTTCAGAAACTAAATTTTTAGTTTTAGTAACTCCATTAACATATGTCTTAAAACCAGGTGAGAGTAAAGAGGCTTGTTCAACCATTTTGAACAAAGTTTCGTGAGGAATATTTTAATATTTTTAATATATTGTAACGACTCTTCGTTGGTTCTTTTAGATTATTGAGCAAATACGACAGTAAAAAGACAGATCTTTAGTTAACAAAATCCCAAACTTTATTTATCAACCAAATTACAGCAGCTTCCGTTTTTCCTTACAATAAATTCCAGGGTCTCCAATTTATGTACAATAAACTTCACCGCTTTTCCACAATTTGAATCAATAATATTCGGAATCGTAAAATCTGTATTTACTATTCCCAAAGTTCAGATTCTTTCACTATTAGTACCCAGGCTCAAGTACCTCCGATTATTCCTTAAACTTGCGAATATTTATAAACACTTTTAATTGCAAAATTAAAACTGACCATCTGATATTTTTGTTTGCTTATTTATATCGAAAAATAAATAAATCGAAACTTCTATAATCCACTAGAAATCAATACTACGTAGTCCGTACATCTGAAATAGGCCACACCTGTTTTCATTCATACTTGCATTTGTATTAGCGAACTCAAATTTAATTTATGCAAAATGTATTAGGTTACTCCTTTTAATTAATGTAAACATTTGTATAACAAATTTAATTTACATTAATTTATGCAATACGATTTGCAATACAAGTAAAAGATTGAAAAAGGAGTTAACTTTTAATTAATGAATGAGTAAATAAAATTAACCCATTCTGGACGAAGTTTATTACATTGCCCTCCATTTAGTTTTGTTCGTCCCGAACAATATCAGAGATCGCATTGGTGCTGTTACCTTGGTACGGTGCCAACCTTTGCAGATGTATCACTTTCATCTTGGTACGGGGTCCCTTTTGTATGCGGTAGATGACATCATTAATTCGTTTGATTATTTTATATGGGCCTTCCCAATCTGGCTGCAGCTTGGGTGATCTTCCCTTAGTTCTTCTGGGGTTGTATAGCCATACCAATTCTCCTTCTTGAAAACCGCCACTATTTGCATTTATGTCGTACCTGGTTTTCATTTTGTCACTGGCAATCTTAATGTGGTCTCGAACCTGCTGATGGATTTTATTCATCTTCTCCCTTAGTTGTCCCACATAATCTGTTTTCGTGGATACCAGACCTCCAGGGATGCCAAACTCGATGTCACTAGGAAGATGAAGTTCTCTTCCGAACATGATATTCGCTGGCGTTTCACTTGTCGTATCGTGCACTGCGCTACGATAGGCCATCAAGAATAACGGAAGATCCTTGTCCCAATTTCTTTGGTTGGCTTCTACTACCTTTGACAAATGTTCTTCCATGGTTCGGTTGAATCGTTCTACCATGCCATCTGACTGCGGGTTCATAGGTGTAGTTCGTGTTTTTCTAATGCCGAGTGTTCTGCACAGCTCTTCCATCAGTTGAGATTCGAAATTCCTTCCCTGGTCGGTATGCAACTCGAGCGGTGTTCCATATCTGCAAACCCATTCATTGACTAATGTTTCCGCGACCGTAACTGCTTCCTGGTTCGGTATTGCATAAGCCTCCGGCCATTTTGTAAAGTAATCAATGACCACCATGATGTATTTGTTACCTTTTGTCGTTTCCGGAAATGGCCCCGCGATGTCTATAGCAATTCTCTCCATTGGGGCACCCACATGGTACTGTTGCATCTCTCCTCGAGTTCTAGTTTTTGGTCCTTTGCTTGCTGCACAAGTATCGCATCGCCGACACCATTGCTCCACGTCTGTTCGATACCTTACCCAATAAAACCTCTCCCTTACTTTGGCTAGGGTTTTATTGACTCCCAGGTGTCCTCCAGAAATACTTCCATGCAGCTTTCCCAGTACCTCTTCCACTCGACTTGATGGCAACACCAGTTGTTCTAACACTTTCTTTCCATCAGTGGACTCCCATTTTCTTTTAAGTATCCCGTTGTCCATAAATAGCGAGTCCCATTGCGCCCAGTAGCATTTCACCTCCGTACTTAAAGGTGATACCTCTTTCCACTCTGGTCGCCTTCCCTCGGTTTTCCATTTCAATATTGGTGCCATAGCTGGATCTTCTAGCTGCTCTCTTTTCATTGCCTCGGTACACCAATTGTCAGGAGTTTGGAACTTAATTTGCTTCACTGTCATTGCCTCTTTTCCCTCAGTTCTGCTACATGACTTGCGCTCCTCAACACAGGGTCTTCTTGAAAGATCTTCAGCGTTACCGTGTATCCTTCTCTTCCGGTGTTCAACGCGGCAATCTCCTTCCTTTTTGACATTTGCCTCCTTTCTCTCAGTCCTGCTATTTGACTTGCGCTCCTCAACACAGGGTCTTCTTGAAAGATCTTCAGCGTTACCGTGTATCCTTCTCTTCCGGTGTTCAACGCGGCAATCTCCTTCCTTTTTGACATCCACTTGCTTGTTTGAAAGGTTCATCAACCGGCCTGGAACTACTCCTTCTTTTGCTGCTACTCGTGTTTTGCATTCTTGTCTGATGTGCCCTAACTGCCCACAATTCCAGCATCTTACTCTGCTAGATTTTCTTCGTTGATTTCGTTCAGGCTTATCTTCCAACTTTTTGACATGCATGATCACTTCATCAAGCGCTGCTTTTAGTGGCTCTTCAGAAACTTCCGTCTTACGTACTCTATCTAAGGCAAGCGCTCTTTTTCCAGCTTCCATTTGTAGGGCCAATGCTAAGACTTCCGCAGGTACTTTCTTTCCGCTCAAATACAGCTGATTTCTCATTTGTATATCTCGAAGAGCATTGATAAATGTATCAGCTGCCAGCTCATCTCGATGTTCAGCATTATAGTTCGGGTATGACATGGAGGGATCCGCATGGAGGGATCAGTTTTTATTGTTTTGACATTTTTTTTTTTTATTTTTGATCTACGGGTGTGACAGCCCCGCGTACTCCAGTTCCTGCTATTGACATACGAGTTGACGTGAGATATCACACACCACTGGCAATAGCAGTGAGATATCACTAGCCAAGGTGATATCTTAGGGGTGGTGGCGGATGAACTGTATACAGTCAACGGTAGCACCCTCAATCTTAGCTGTTAAATAATACTTGATGATGAGACGCTATTGCTTCGTTGAAGAAATGAGCCTTCATATAATTATGTGTGGGCTTTAATTTTTAAGAAAGAGAGTGCGTCACAGGATCAAGGAATATGAAACCGGCTGGATTATTGGCAACTACATTTTTGTATTGTTTCAGCAAATTTTTGTAACAATTTGCTATTTACTTTTTAATTTACTTTTATTTTCTCTATTCTATCATAAAATATTGGCCTACGTCATATTTTGTCAGTGATGGGATTTTTTGTTTAGTTATCCATTCTTTAACAAAAAATATAAAAATACAAAAAAAGAAAGATTTACGTCCATCAACACCTTTGAACGTATGTTGTTGTGGGACCTTGGTCTTAAAAGGTTTTTATGTGTTATTGTGACACACATTGTAATTCCTACTACACAACACATTTTATTAAAAAAAAAAAAAAAAAAAAAAAAAAAAAAAAAATGACAGATTAACCAGTCTGACAATGTCAGCCTCTAATTCTTGCAAAGTTTCACTGACTCCCTGTTTTCGTGTTCTGAGCTGCATGCGATGGAGAGCTTGCATATGACTTTCCCCGTATTTTACTTCTAAGGCCTCCATAATCTTGTTGTAATCACGCTCTGTCGCTGATAGTGTCTGCAAAACTTCAGCAGCAGGTCCCTTCAATGCCAATATAAGCGCATTTGCTTTTTGCTGGTGCTCAACCCCAGTTGTTGCTATCTCAAATTGCATCTTAAATATCTGATACGATGTAGATCCATCAAATGCGGGTGTTTTTACTCTAGCTGGAGCTGAAGTAGTTGATGGATTGATCATGTTACCTGACTTGCCTTGTGCTATTTCTTGGCGTAATTCACTCGAAAGTTTGCGTAATTTCTCTTCATGTTCTTCGGTAACTTTCCGCAGCTCCCTTTCCACGTTGTTGATTTTCACCTCTGCACTGGATATACGTGACTCGATTACTTCACGTAGACTTTCTTGCTTCGCCATCATATCAGCAAATTGTTGTCGTTGCTCTACTTTTTGTTGTTGTTGCTGTGCTTTTTGTTCTGCTGCCAGAACTTTTTGTTCTGCTGCCTGTTTCTCTTGTCGGTCCATCATTTCTTTCATCAACACCATCATCGAATCAATTGCTGGGGCATTCTGAACTGGAGCTTCCTCCGGCTCTATTTCTATGACCTCTGTGTTTTGGCCTGCTTCTTCTAAAACTTTACGCAGCCGGAATGCAAGTTCTGCCTTCGTTCCATGGATTGGAGCGTTCCTTTTCTTCAACTCATCCTTCAGCTGGGTCTGGCTGAGATCACTAATATTTACTGTCTTGACCATTGTTTCAATAATCCCACTTCTGACACCACTGTAACGACTCTTCGTTGGTTCTTTTCGATTATTGAACAAACACGACAGTAAAAAGACAGATCTTTAGTTAACAAAATCCCAAACTTTATTTATCAACCAAATTACAGCAGCTTCCGTTTTTCCTTACAATAAATTCCAGGGTCTCCAATTTATGTACAATAAACTTCACCGCTTTTCCACAATTTGAATCAATAATATTCGGAATCGTAAAATCTGTATTTACTATTCCCAAAGTTCAGATTCTTTCACTATTAGTACCCAGGCTCAAGTACCTCCGATTATTCCTTAAACTTGCGAATATTTATAAACACTTTTAATTGCAAAATTAAAACTGACCATCTGATATTTTTGTTTGCTTATTTATATCGAAAAATAAATAAATCGAAACTTCTATAATCCACTAGAAATCAATACTACGTAGTCCGTACATCTGAAATAGGCCACACCTGTTTTCATTCATACTTGCATTTGTATTAGCGAACTCAAATTTAATTTATGCAAAATGTATTAGGTTACTCCTTTTAATTAATGTAAACATTTGTATAACAAATTTAATTTACATTAATTTATGCAATACGATTTGCAATACAAGTAAAAGATTGAAAAAGGAGTTAACTTTTAATTAATGAATGAGTAAATAAAATTAACCCATTCTGGACGAAGTTTATTACAATATAATATTTTTCATCGGCTTTTCGATTAGGAGCATTGAAAGTAAGCAAATAAATTATAAGCGAATCAGATCTTACAAATTCAACCACAGATCAATTCGTTGCTTTAACTCCAGCGTTAAATGCTTTACTAATTTTACGTAAGCCGCAGCTGCCCAGATTCAGAATTTCTTTATTACTCGAATCATGTGCTAAGTCCACCTTTAGATGTCAAATAGATTTTAAGTTAACATTAGTTCCGTTCATCGAAACTTGAATCCAAGTATTGGTTAATGTAATGCATAATATGAAAGTTTCTTACAAATTTTCGGTAGTAGTATGTCCCAAATAGATTGATATTAAACAGGTAATCGTTCGTGATTTGTTTTTATCACCATTCTATATACCATCATTCTTACAATATCAATTTGCTGCTTTAGACTCTCATGCAAATAAGTTACAGCAAAATATATTTTTTGAATTGAGTCGATTCAGTTCGATATAATTATTAATTCTATATATCATTGTACCGGTACCTTGGAATTTAGTTAGTTTTAATTCTCGTTCAATTTCACTGACAGAAAACATTGTCTTCATCATAGAAACGCTAATTACAAAGATCAAATACCACAATGTAACACAGTCTTTTAAAAAAAATTTCATCGTGTTGGACAAAGCGAGGCACTTGTGAATAATTTAGGTCACGACAAGTGGCATACAATTATAAACTTTTTATTTATAAACTGTTCCTAATAGGAACGATATTCTTTTTAGTATTTTTCTGGTGAAAATTTATGTTTTTAATTATGAATAATTTATTTAAATCTAGCATAAGTTGATCAATATAACACGTAGGCTTTCTATCGTCTTGGACTTCACACAGTTCGGAGTTTACTAGCTTGCAGTTTCACACCTGCATATTATACGAAGTGAAAGTAATAACTGCAAGTCTGGTTTACCATCATCATCATGAACCGTACTCCACTAGGAAGCATATGGAAATATATTACGGAAGCTTTTTAAAATACATTTCTTTGCACATTTTGTTCTCATTTACACATTTAGTGGTTGCATTCGGCACATTTAGTGGTCGCCGAATTACAATAACATATTATTGTATGTGCAATAGTATTGCAAACCTCATGGATAATTTTTTAATTAATTAAATAATTAGAAAAATACTAAGATCCATTTTATGTTTCCCAAACCTTCGCCGTAAATCGAACGCAGGTGTTTTGTGTTAAAAGGAAAGCGTGTTAACACTTGAACCACTTCTGTTATTTGGTTTTAATAATTGTTCATATTATATAATCATGTAGTATAGTTGTAATTGAAGCCATTTTGAAAACATTTTTCGTTAATCGATTCCACCAGTATACGAAATGAGAAAAGAAGGAATTGGTATAAATAGATGTTTCCACATATGAGACCTCTAAAGTCTAAGGTATGCTTATAAGAATGCCAAGATTGGATTGTGGCTCGTGAAGATCTACGTAATGGAGGCATTAAGTGATTAATTTCTTTAGAGCATAGCGTAGTAAAATGTAAATGCTCCAACAACTCTTGTATGATCGGCTTCAACACGCCTATGAACTCTGTCGACAAAATTTATATTTTTCTGGTATACTGCAACCCATAAATTGGGGTAGAATTCGTGGATTGGTCGTATAAATTCTTTATACATCGTAGTTATTTCAGATGGAGACAAAAATTTGACTACAACGTACGAAGCCAAGTCGTTGGGACTCTAATTTCGCCACAGAACAAATGTGATCATGCCATTTTCGTTTGTGGTTTATATTAGTACGAAATAGTTAAGTGCAGGTGAGTTTAATAATGCTAGTCTGGAAAACTTTTCAAAACAGGAGCTATAGAGTGAGGTTTTATAGGACAAAACTAGAATTAAATGTCATAAGGTTCAGTATACACCAGTTCCGATTGATTCAAGATCTAGATTTTAGTCCAGAATTGATTTAAGATCCAAGGATTGAACCATTTTTCTACGAGTATAATTAGCAGTTAGACTAGATGACTGTTTCTTCTTCATTCTCTTAATATATGAATGTTAGATAGAACTTCGGAAGAGCTATATATTGGGTTTGTGGTGCTAGATAACAAACCGTTAAAAAAGATCAGAAAAAGGGGTGGCGAAAGAACCGAACCCTGATTAATGCAGGCTTGAATTGAGAAATTATCCGAAACAACACCAACTACTAAGAGATCTCTGGAATAAAAAGACTAAAAATAAAATTAATTTGTTGATAAGAGCCGATGCCAAACTCTATCAAACGCCTTGGATATATCAAGGGAAATGTTATGAGACTCACCAAAGTCATGAATTGCTACACCCTATTTCTCCGTGAGGACTGGATTAGGTGCAGTGATGAAGATATTATCAATTGTGTCTTTAAGAGAATTAAACGCGTCTAATGGGGTGATTATGGTGGTAAGGATAACTACGGTGTAAATAACACAAATAGATGTCATGTTTATTTGCGATGACTTTGAGACAGATAAAGCAGAATACAGAAATACTACTTGTTTCATACTGGGGGAGCTTTGTATGTTTAAAATCCTTGTGTATATATGTATATCATTACAACACGATGTTTAGAGCTCCGGAGAATGATTTTTACAGCCGAATCGTACATTATTGATATTTGAAACTTGTGTTTCACCTAGCTCAAGTAAATGAGGTTTGTTTTGGTTAAGATCGTATTGGATGCCAAGAAAGTTTTTTGAGATACCAAGGATGTTAATGATATCGATTACGAAGTTGGAGAACGAAGCTAAATAATGGCTAAATAAACAGATTAATAGGAGAAATAACAAATACCAAAACCAGAAGGAAGAAATAGAGTAACACAACAAAGGCCACAAAGATTCGTTTGTGGAGAAAATAAAAGGTACTTCAAAAAAATTGAGGTTGGGGATGTGTACAATTATTTCTCAACAAGTGTACAAGCATTTCTCAACGTTTTGGATCATAACCAGTCTAACTGGGCAAACAAAAATTTCCGTCTGTATGCCATTGAAATGTTTTAGGGAAAATTGAAAACGACAGATATTTCAGTCTTCATCAATCACTATACCAAACCCTACGGCCTTCCCACAGACCAAAGTTTTTGATATATCGGAGTAGGAGGTTTTAAGTCCATATTTTATAAATACTTTGAGATTGTTTATCGAAATTTATGATATTTAATGAAATCTTCGGGTTTGCATTAGATTTATTCGGGTTTATGTTTTGTAGTAGTTGGCAACCCAACCCTATTCTAATATAAATGTCCATGCAAAATTACATTTGTCTGCAGGTTAACAGAACAATATTTTAATTTAAGTTTTCAGCGTTTTTTATAATAAATAAGGTACTTTTTGTCGACTTTGTCGGTGTTTTTGGATGCCAACGTTTCGGTAGCGGCTTTTGCTCTTTATATATTAAGGCAAAATTAACAAAACTGCAGTCAAATTCTGTAGCTGTGAAGCGGTGAAGTGATAAAAATTTCTTCGTTTCTTTTCATTAAAAAACTTATCATTTCACCGCTTCACAATTACAGAATTTGGCTGCTGGTACTGGACAGAGCAAAGAAACAATTTTCATTTTCTTTCACTTTCAAAACGACAGCATCTAAAAAAAGCACCAAAAGTGCTTAAAATTTAATTATTATTCTGTTAACTTGTAAACAAAGATAATGTTACATGGACATCTATATTAGAATTAAAACTATGTTTATAAACTTTTAATTACCATATTAATGTACATAAACATTAGCTGCATTTCATGAAACAGTGTGATCCGGATCCGCTTAAGTTTTACATGTAAACTGAGATTCAAAAACAAAGTTGGATCTCATTTTACATGTAAAACTTATGCGAATCCGGATCACACGGTTTCATGAAATGCAGCTAATGTCTTTTATATAAACAGAAATATCCATTCAAATAAAATCTAGAATATAAATTGGTTTAGTGCCCATTTCAATTAGTTGGAGATTGTCGTCCAAACTCGTAGATCAGTAGAGTATGGAAAACAGTAAAATATGAGTTCGTAGAGCAAACTTCAAACTAAACAATATACACTAGAATTGAAAATTGAATAAAAACAACAATGTCTAACTTATGTAGATCTGATAAATGATGATGAAATTTCAACGTCAAATAGCATCGCTTCATATAGAAGAGAAATGGAGTTTTACTCTCACAAAAGTTGAACATATTCGAATTTCAAAATATTTGAATTGCATAATTCAAATTACTTTTTCCTTAGTTACTTGGGTTTAATTACTAAAACTATTAATTGATCGACGAAAAGGTTATCGAGGTTTATATCGATAAATTAATTATTTGCTCACATATTCCCCTACTATTTCCCTGAATTTGCATTATATATAAAACTAGTTGATGAATAACGATGGAAAAGTTTTTTAATTAATATAAAAATGTGTATATGTATTTTAAAAAAATGTTTAAAAAAATGGAAAAAATGGAAAAATGACGGAAAAAATGGAAAAAAATGGAAAGAACCAAAAAAAATGGAAAAAATGGAAAAAATGGATTCAGCGGGAGCCCTGTAATGCCTACTACACATCACATTTTATTAAAAAAAAAAAAAATCCAAAAATAATTTGTAAATCAAATAAATTTTTGGTTTTTTCAAATAATTGTTTTTGTAATCCACAATATTTTTGGTAAACTTATAAAAAAAATTGTGAGTTGCATATTTATAAAAAATTTGTAAAATTTACTTAGTTTTTTTTTGAGTGTACAATTCTGTTCAGAAGTAGGTACAAAAAATTCGCATTTCAGCGAATTTTATAAAGCGCATTTCAAATTTTATTTTAATTTTTTGGATCACTAAATTTTGAGTTAGTCATTTATAACATACTAGCTTTTGTGATAATAAATGAAGTGTCTGTCTGTGATAATAAATGAAGAAATCCATACACATCTGCTTCTTCAAAAAGCGATTCTAGCCCGGTGTCTGATAACCTGCAAACATCGACAACCAAATCATCTTCAATCAGATGAAAACACCCACATGCCAAAAATACCAAGCCAGCCCTGAACGAGCTGGACCTCCATAGCCGTTTGAAGGAAAAAAATGCCAAAGTAAGTTTCGTTCAAATTAACGTGAATGCATTTGACGCCAATGGCATCAGCTAATCGGAACCGCTTTATCCAAAGGGATGCTCACTATATTGTTTTCATCCAGGAACCATGGGCAAACAGCAAAAATATAAAAGGTCTATCAACAAAACATACAAACGATATACTTCTCCGGCCAGGAGAGACTCAGAATTTCGGTTCTCTTTCATCAACAAACGCTTAAAAGTATTTCAATTAACAGTATTTTTTTGCCGAGATTTAACAGCTGTGCAGATTGAAATCCTTCTTATCCACAGCGGAGTTCGCAAGTTCATTTTAGCATCTGCGTACTTTCCATTAGATGATGAGGAAGTACCACTTGATAGAAAAGAGAGTATCTGTTCCAATACCTATATACAAATAACATGTTTATAGCTAACAAAGGCAGCAAACCCACCTTCAGAAACGCAATCAGAACCGAGGACCTGGACCTAACTCTGAGCAACAACATCATCGAGAATTTTATCAGTAACTGGCATGTATCTGATGTAGCTTCTATGTCGAAGAATACTCTCCACTTTAGGAAAACCAGGAACATCAATTGTGATCTCTTTAACTACATCTTCGGAATAATGTAGGCGATTGTGGCATAATCAACTCCACAGTGGAGATCGACTATGAAGCAAACCACCTGAAGAATATTATTACTGTAGCATACCACCGTAATTCTCGGATTGCCAAATCTAAAAGAACCAAAGATGTACCTTGGTGGAACAGCAATTTGGAGAGAATGAGGAATAAAGTTCGTAAGCTCTTTAACAGAGAAAAAACAACAAAAACCTGGACGGAGTACCAATCGGTTCTTATTAACAACAACAAACAACTCAGATCGTGAAAAGAAGTTGGAGAGAGTTTTGCGAAACGATTGACAGTAAACCGGCTGCAGCTCGACTCCAAAAATTACTTGCGTCTGATCACACAAACCCTCTAGGGTAAATCTGCAGACTTGACGGTACCTACACCACCAGCAGCAGTGTAAACTCTAGAAATACTATTACAGACCCATTTCCCGGACTTTACATGTGTGATCCCGGAAGCGAAAAATATACCAAACTCTGGTCCGTTGGATCCTGAAACTAGGAAGGTTTCAGACCAACTAGCCAACAGAATATTTTCCCCCAACAGAATGATTTGGGCAACCAAATCATTCGGACCGTTCAAAACCTCAACGGCGGCGGAATATTTCCGATCTTCTTGTAAAAAGGGTTAACTGTCATTCTTTAATACTTCGAGCTGTTTATATCAAGTTTAAGCCTTGCGTACATGCATCAGATATAGACTGAAGCTATAGTAGTATTCATATAAAGCCAGAAATTAAATCAAACGAAACCAAATCATAAAGGTCAATAAGTTTAAAATCTTATGAAAACCGAAAAATCTATGGAAACGGCATTGCAAAGTCGTGAAAGACATTGAGAGCACACTGAAATACAAGGAGGCACTTGCATGCACATACAAACATCCATTGATAATGTCCATTTTCAGGCTATTGCTGAAATGGCCATTAGGAAAAATCTGAACACCCACATTTTGGCGTGGATAATCAACATCCTACAAAATCGGAAAATTACAGCTACACTAGGAAATAAGTTAGCAACCTCCTGGGCTTTTAGAGGATGTCCTCAGGGAGAGGTACCCTGTCCGTTGCTGTGATTGATAGTCGCTGATGAACTTCTAAATAAAAAAAAAAATGGCTTCACCACTGTAGGCTCCGTGTACGATGTAGCAGTCATGGTAAGAGGTAAACATGACTCTACTGTCGGTGAATGAATCCAGGCCGTGATGAATTGGTGTAACAAGGTGAGGCTGTCTTTTATACCAACAGAAGGAGTTTTAATTTCAATACTCTTGATTTTAACGGCGAACGGATACAGGCAGTCAAAGAGCTTTAGTACTTGAATGTGATCCTGGACAGCAAGCTCACTTGGAACTTAGACCTAAAACATATCTAGGACAAAGCAAACAAAGCTTTCTTCGCTTGCAGAAACTTATTTGGAAAAACCTGGGAATTAAGCCCCAAAATTACTATTTGGTTACATAATAAAACAAAATTGAATAATAAAACCCATACTGTCATACACAGCTTTGGTCTAGTGGCCGAAAACAAAACAAATATCTGCTCAGACAGTCACAAAAATAACGAAACATGTGTGCCTCCGTGCCACAGAAGCTTTAAGAACCACATGCCACAAACATCTACAATGGAGTTTCTTCTTCTACTTCCTCCATTACACCTATACATCAGATCTGCAGCAACATATATTGCTCACAGACTGCAGCTTATCGAAACACTCAAATCTGATAACTTGACCGGTCATCTGACGATCCTCTCGGAACTGCAAAACGAAATGGAGACCTACCACATTTCGAACTGTATTTCAAATATTACCAATCTAGATAGACTGTTTGTTGTCAAAATAGGGGCCAAGAAAGGCATCGAGAGCTACTTACAACCACTACCATCCAATGCCAGCATCTGGTATACGGCTGGATCCCTAACCAACGAAGGCGTTAGAACTGGGTATCTCTGCAACAGTACTTCAAGCCCAAATCTTTGAGTTAGCCATCAACTTCTGTGCATTCTGTATTTCGAAAAAGAATACAACAACACAGATACATATATTATTTCTGATAGTAAGGTGTCGCTATTGACTCTGAATTCGACGCGCTTCAATTCAAAGCTGGTATGAAAAAACTACCAAAATCTACAAAAAATTGCAGAAACTAAACGTGTCATACTTGTCTGGGAACCTGGTCACACAAGAGTACACGGCAATGTAGTATCAGACTCGCTAGCCAAGAAGAGTGGCACTACAAAGTACATTTGTCCAGAGTCGTGCTTTGGACTGACACAGAGTTCGCTCAAATTTGTTATCCAAAGCTGGGAACAGAAATAAAATAGACAACTATAGAGTATGCGAGAAGACCTTCTGCATTCTAAAGATTCTAGGCAACATCCCCGTCTACCCTTTTAAAACAATCGATATTTTGAATGTCTCTGAAGTCTCTTGCGTGACAAGATACTCTTCAATAAATCACCACCTTAACAAACTGCTGTCTCCGATAGATGCAAATTCTGCAACTTGGGAGCAGAAAACTTGGAACATATTATCTGCAACTGCTCTGAACTTGCATGGTGCAGATACATTAAGCTAGATCAAGGGAGACTAGCATTTCCTCTACCACAAAACATTAGTCCAATCCAGCTAATTAACTAAGTTAAGAGGCTCGGATTCGACCACATTGTACATTCTTCAGTCTCATAGACGTCATCTGCAGTATAACAAAATCAGGGTAAAGCACAATTGATCTTTAGGTCGCAGTGCTACTCGAACAAACTAACTAATTAGTTCTGCTTCGAGACTCTCCAATAAAAAAAGGAAGAGAGAATTCTTTGAAATGCTGGTGGACTGGATATAGAATTATTTGCAGGATTGCGTATTGCGTAAACGTAGATATATTCCTTCATATATTTTAGTTTTAAAATTTAAATCAAACAGTTTTTAATCCAAACAATTGTTAAAAGCCTTTCTTAAATTCAGGTCTACGATGGCCACAATGGACAGTATGACCAAGTAGTATAACCTGTTGAGATTTAAGATAAGCTTTGAATTGCGGAAACGAGATTAAATGATTTTAAACAGGATACTTGATACAATTGTAAATCGAAAACCAAAGATAATTAATGCTAACAGTAAATATAATAGTATTGAAAAATTCAAATCAGATAAGATATAAAAATAATCATTTCCTTAACAATATCCCAATTTCTCAAAAGTAACTATCTTTGATCTATCTTGAAGATATAGGCAAAACTGATACATTGATTTCATTATACCCGTTTTGATATTTAGCTTTACGTTAAATAAAAAAAATAGCTTTTATTAGTTTAATATACGACAAACCAGAAATCGCAAAGATTATAGTCCTTGCAATTTGCAAAATCTTTTGATAGCCAGTTTCATTAAAATAGGAATAATCAGAGTATGAAGTAATGAAAGATTAAAAGAACGAAGTTAAACCTGCGACGTAGTGTTTCATTCAAATAAACTAAATATATTTCAAGTATCGTTAGAATACGGTAGGCGGTAGTCATTAACTCGGTAAGACTGTTTGACTGTTACCTAGCAACAGAAATTTTCTTTTAAACTTTTATTATTATGATGAGTAATAAATTTGAAAATGATACTAATACTAATACTTGTGTCTCATAACAATGAAGTTCAAAGTATAATCCATAACTGGTTGTCGCAATTTTTTCTCAAAATGTTTTTTCCCTAAACAAACTATTTAATCAAGTAAACTATTGTTTTTTTAAATTTAATTAGTTACGTTATAAATTATCGGTTAAATGATAACCGCAAGGATTGAGAAATTAATCAACTTATTTATGAATTAAATCATACAAAATGCAACAAGCAAGATTTATTTTTATAAAAATCTAAAAAAAATTTTTTTTTGATATATAATAAGATAAGATATAGTATATAAATAGAACATTGTCTTTATTCAATGTTTGATTTGACACAAATAATTTACGCTTTATTATAATTTACTTAAAAGCAGTAATAATAATCAATCAATCTACTTAATAAAAAAGGCTTTCACTTTTCTGATAAATTTATATTTATTCCCTCCACCGACCTAAAATAATTATAAATTATTGTCGTTCGCTACCACTTCTCGCCCTCATAATTTTATGTTTTATACATCTCTTGTTAATTTTTTTTAACTTGAGTAAAAGTTACAAAATTTTAATTTAATGTTAAAATATAAAATTATAAAAAAGAATATTTCTTATTGAATTGTGTAATAGAGTAAATGTGTTTGGAAAATACGATTCTCTGAAATACTTTGTATTTTACGAAATGTTTTTTTCAATCCGATTACGATGTATTGTCAGAAAAAACTTGAGAGATAATGAAAGTTAAAAGTTATCAATATTCAATTTATTAAGTGGTTCGTCGTAGTAAAAACCGTGTTGATTATAAAAAAAAACAAAACATTATAGCCGGCATGGAAAAAATAAATATGGATGATTCAGAAGTTAAATTTTTTTAAATCGAAATGTACTGAAGGTGGAACAAGATTCTAATCAATGAATTTAAGAGATTAACTGTAGAGTTTAGAGATAGGAGGTTAGAGTTTGGTGAGTTGTATTTTTCTAAAAATGTTTAGTTCGACGAAACCTTTTCATTTTGCCGAAACACTTTTCTTAGTCACACTTCATTTACAAAAATAAATAAAAAAATGTTAGCTAACGTATTATATTAGAAACGAACTAATAAATAAAAACAAATTTGTTTAAGAAAATTGTTCACAAAAATCAATCCGAAATTAAAATTCCCCTAAAGTTGTCTATATTTCCTAACCAAAAATATAGCAACATATTGACTCTACGTCAGATATTAGGTTTCGCATTGATTGGCAACAATCAATAATGACTTTACACTCGTGACTTAGGATGTTGATTAGAATGTTGACTTAGATGTTGACGAAATATTCTCTCATCCTATGAATTCACACATCGTAATATCTAGAAATTTAATACCAAAAATACCAAAGAAATACCATTTTCACTAAATTAAATTTACACTTCCGATAAGTATTTGATTGGTAATTAAGAAAATCGTCCTACGCCATTTTATAAAAAATTATAAGTGGAATGTATTCAATATAAAAGAATTTCTAGCCATAATATAAATATTGATATTTGATACATTTTTCCTCTTTTTTTATTAATAGTGGTGTAGGAAGATTTGTTAAACAAAAACAATTTGTTAAACCATCCGAATACTAATTCGATGCATGAATTTAATTTAGATAAACATTTATATCCTAAATAAATTTATTTTTTATTTGGTTTCAAGGAAAGTTATTTTACTCATTGATCGTTGAATATTTTAGCATCAATTTATTATTCGATCTCTATTTGATTTTTTTTGTGTCGTTATTTTCGAAGAACCAATTAAATAATATTACTTTGTTATCCAACTGTTAATAACGAGCTTATTAACTTCTAGGGTCATTCCAAAGTGACTAACGTAACATTTATACCGAAATTCACAACTTTGTTTCCTTATAACTAAAATTGTAAAGATTATTTTAAGTACTTGTTGACTTTTTAAAATGTAAATCGAGTTTATTTATCTAAATCAGAAAGCTTTTTATTTAAATTAAATTTTTTAGATATTTTTTTAAATAAAAATGTAAATGTGACTAACGTAACATTTTTTATACCATTAAATTAACACCTAAATTATGAACCAAAATTCTCTAGATGTTGAAAATGTACATAAAATTTATTGATAAGTTTCTTCAATGTAATTAATGTATTTTTTAAAAAAGCCAATAACTTTTTAAAAAATTTGTTAGTTTTTCATAAATTGACGCTTTTGATTTAAATGATGTGTGACTAACGTAACGTGACTAACGTAACACAAAAGAATTCGTGTATTTAGAATGCTTACCTCATTTATTTGGAAAGCAAAGCAGTCCAATTTAGACACTCTAAACTTTAGCTTACAGAAAATAAAAAGTCTAAAACAATTCAGTTTATTATATTTGTGCTATGCTATATTCTTTTTAGATATATTTTTATTCGTATATTAAGCCTTTTTCACAACCATGCGCTTAATTGCATTCTAAACAAAATAACAATATTGGAATTTTCACAGTTGTTGCCATATCTTCTTGTAAAATATATGAAAAAAAAATTATAGGTCACAGTTACAGTTTTGTGAAGAAAAAAAACTTTAGCTTGAAGGTTGACTTTGAAATGGAATGACCCTCTATAAGTCTATAATATTTATATTGTGACGATTATGGAATACGATAGAACACAACACAATACAATAGAACATCGGTCGAGAAAATACTCTTTAGAGAAAATAGTTCCACAAAAGAAATATAAAAATAAATAAATAAATAAAAGATAACAACGTAGCCACAGTAAACACGTAATAGGCAGTTTATGTTTATCTTATAAGAAAGAAAACGCAATCTATTAGAGAATAGGTATAAATAAACAAATTAAAAAGAATAGATCTCACACCTATGTGTCAATATTGAAGATCATGTTATTATGTTTATGTTGATAAAGCAAGGAAAATCGGGTTTGTGTTCTAGAATATTGTAGATATCGAGGCTATTTCATATAGTATATATAAGAGGTGTTGTTAGAGGCTAAGATCAGTATAAAATTGTCAGCGATAGAATTGAGTATAAATTTTAGCAGCGTTATAGGTGAGTTAAAATTAACAGTGTTATAAGTAGAAAAAAAAAGATTATTGTAAGTGAACAATTAAAAGTGATATTGTGAACAATTGTAATAGAACTATAAGTGGTGAATTATTGTTAGTACAAGAACAATTAAAGGGAATAGTAGTAGAAGAAATATTTGTATAATAAAATCTTGAACGAATAAAATTATAACGTTTAGAAACTCCATTGTGTTTTAATTTTCTGATTTAGTGATCGAACTAAATAATTTTAACTCGGCTAAGAAACGTTACAATATATTAGTAATAAATATTTGTTATTTAATTAAATTTACGATATAAAATGAACAAAAATGTATATTATGATTTCGATTAAGCTTTTATTTCAAATATTATATATCGTATATTGCAAATATTAACAAAATCGTTTCTTGTGAAATGAAACAAAACATTTAATTAGAATTAAAAATTGATTAATTAAATAATTTTGTCCCAACTTTTAAATTTGTGTCAAAGTTTAAAAATTTTGGTCTAAATTTATTAGAAACGTATACAAACATAATAATCAACTAAAGACCAAACGATTAATGGAATTCGCAGTAAAATTGATGCGTAGAACTTCTAACTACTCAAAATTCAAATTTAATAAGTGTTTACCAACGGGGTCTACTCGCAACTCATGTTAGTCAAGAAAATAAATTCCCCATTGAATTTATTGCATATTATTACATTTTCTCCTGGAAACTATTAAAAAGTTGGATTCACCTATTCCTTTTGGAAAGTGTTTGTCGACCCTTCTATTATCGTCTTAGATAAACTTCAGAACGACATCAGTCGCCACTGATAGAACTATTCTCAAAAAAACAAACGGTCTATAAGCTTTCTCCCTTAACTGCAAGACTCTACTTTTAGAATAATTTAACTATGTTTTCATGTTAGCAAAAAACGTATCACAAATTTTATCTACTTCTTATACACATTCCCATTTTTTTCTGTGATATTAAAAATCTACTTCCGCTTGTAACAAAACAATTTAAGAGTGCAAATATTTTTAGCTGTTTACTTTAGTTTATATTTATCTCTCCATAATTCTAGCCAAGTCTGTTTAAAAATGTTAGGTCGTCTTAATTTAAAATCGTTGCTAATCTTATCATGCTCAGATAACACTGACCGCTTTCCTTCCGAACTACACTACTTTTACAACTCCACATTTCAATTTATTGTTGTATTTATTCTGTATTCTTTAATGTTGTATTTATTCTGTAGATCAAAGCTATTCATAAAATCCAACACCAATAATTATATTTATTATATAACCATATATATGACTTATTTAATTGATTTGAAACATTTTGTGATTATCATTAATGTACAATTCGAAAAAAAAAAATTTTAAGGTCAGTAAAATGTATTAATGTGATAATAAAAATTTGCTATTTTTAACCAACTACAAACAAAACCCCACGCAATTAAACTATTAATTCTTTCCGTTAATAAAAAAAATCAAAACATTATAATTTGTTATCAATGGAGAGAGAAAAAAATTAAATATCCACCATAAAAACACAACAAAACTGTATAGTGACAATTTGTATTGCATAATTGTAACCAGTTAATCTAACTCTTAAAATTACATAATTTTAATAATAAAAATCTTTTTTATATTTTTTTATAGTTTAACGTTGTTATTTCTATTAAGCATTTGTGTTTTAAAAAATGATATAGGTTAAACTTTAACGAAATTTTATAATTCATATCTATGTCTAATGATTTCATTTCATGATAATTAATATACCGGTTAAAACGTTTTCTTTGCAGTTTAATCAAAATTTAATGTTTAATGTCGTCTAGGTCAGAAACAAAATGTTATCGTAACTGACAAAAAAAAACATGCTTGACAATATCTTACTCAAGAACCCAAATACCATCATATTTGAAGCCTTGAACTATTAAATTCAAAATTTCAAGATGCAATAACCTTTTTTATTTTACTGAGATTAAAATTTTGTGAAATTTTTTTGTAATGTAGAGAATTATAATACAAAATACACAAAAAAAATTTCACCATTCACTTTTTTATCTGATTTTTTATTATTTGAGAAAATGTCAAGAAATTTTTTACTTGTATGTTTGTTTGTATAACCTATATACTTATAAAATTACGTTTAACTCTTTTATCTTGCTCTTGAATTAGTACAAAGAAAGTAATATTTATATCAAAATATTAAATTCAAAAAAAATCAACATAAAACTCTAGAGAACACTGTTTTCGATTTTATATTCATTTTTTATTAACAATTTTTTTATTCTACGGTGAGTTGAATAATAACAAAATATATGTACAATACATATATACAGAAATAGAGAGCAAATATAATTTCTTATAAGAATAGTAACAATAAAAAACAATTAGATTTACTTCTTAAAAATAATTTAAAAAAATATAATCGCAACGGCCAACGAGACTACAAGTTGTCAGCTTTACAATTCTGCACTATCGATAGTTGTACTACACATGGATTCTGGTGAACATTTTCTTTTGTGATCGGTTTATCTTCTAAACCTAAAGACGTTGAAGATCTGTTCTTTCGCGAAAATTGCTGTGCTCAAAAATTTACTTTAGTGCTCAAATGATAGGATTTTTAAATTTAAAACCTAGAAATAGTGACAAATCCTTCAATCAAGCGTTTTATCACACAATCGATAATCGAAACAACAAATCCGAAAAAACGCGAGAAATGATCACCGTAAAAGTGTTGGGAATAAAGAAAAACAGCGAATAAAACGAGAGAGGGAGAGAGAAAGAGAGAGAGAGAGAGAGAGAGAGAGAGAGAGAGAGAGTGAGAGAGAGAGAGAGAAAGAGAGAGAGAGAGAGAGAGAGAGAGAGAGAGAGAGAGAGAGAGAGAGAGAGAGAGAGAGAGAGAGAGAGAGAGAGAGAGAGAGAGAGAGAGAGAGAGAGAGAGAGAGAGAGAGAGAGAGAGAGAGAGAGAGAGAGAGAGAGAGCAAGACAGAGAAAGAGAGATTGAACAGGGAACAATTTATCTTTTCAACTGCTAGCCTTGTAGAATAACAGTGAAATTTTTATAGTGCAAATCAAAATACGGTTTGAATGACACCCAACAAACAGAGACAAAACTAGAAATCTTATATTTTATATTCTATTTTATCAGTTAGACTTTTATATATTTATCTACTATTACTATTTGATTTTCGTGTTGGCATGTTTATTTTTATTTTTTGTGATATGAATAGATATACCGCTTCAAAGGTCCATTTAGACTTGGAAACGTGTATTACAGCTTGTGTGAGACAACAAATCAATAAACTTGCAATTGCATGAGTCAACAAAAAATTTTGATCACATAAAATGTTTAAAATATTATATTACGAGAAAATGTTTAAAAATTTGTTGATTAACTTGTTCCACTCATAAATGTCTTTCAGTCTGAACGCATCTTAAGGGATTTTGGTTTTTATAGAGAAAATAAATATTTCTAATTTTGTTTTACTTTTTGTCTCATTTAATTGAATTTGTATAAAAATCATGTGATGAAAGGATAATCAAAATAAAACAAAATATGGAAAATTCTCGTGATAAAAATCGATCAATGTTTATATTTATCAAATTTTAATCAAATATAGTATGATTATCAGTAGTGTATTGTTCCGCAAGTGTTTTGATGTAAATTGTTTAACTAATTATTTGATCAAATTAAATTTTTAAAATTAATTTATTTTTTTTTAAAAATTAGTTAGGTTATTGTAGTTTTTGATCAAGTTTTGTTTATTAAAATTTAAAAAAACAACAATTTAAAATAAATAGCAAACAAATAAAATATATATTTTAACATTGTTGATTTATTACAATATTACAAATAACATTTTTTTGTATTTTAATTATGAGCGTGTTTGTTTTTTTTACCATGCCGGTTATTGGCGGCTGAAGGAAATGTAAAGAATGATTATGAACTAGATGTGAGACGTTTCGCTCGAGAAGGTGAAAATAATTCTTCAAAAGTTCTTCAAATTAGAGTAAATGAGAAGTGGTGTAAAAAGCAATATGTTGAGCTTAGTTTGTAAATAAGCGCATACAAATTTAGCTCGTCATCAATATTTAAGAAATTTTTAACATTACAAAACGCAACAGTAAACCCTTTTAATTATATAATAATTTTTTATGGGAGCATGAAGCGATGATTAAGATATATGCTATTGGATGATTTAATTAAACTTGATTACAATCTATATGATTGTCATAATCTTTCGATCATGTTCATCTATGGTGTGATATAATTTAATATAGCACATAAATTTAAGCTTTTGGATTTAGTTTATATAATTTTTTTGTTTTTTCTTAAATTTTTTTATATTCAACATTGATTTATTATTGGTTAATATAAAGTTTTTTATAAGAGATCTCTCCGGTCTTGATTCACTTAGGTACATATCCGGTTATTTATTCGTGTTAATAAAAGTTCTATAGTTACAAATGGCGCCCAAACAAGGACAACTATGTTAGAAAAAGTCATTTGCGTAATGAACTATCTGTACTAATTCAATTCAAACTGATTATGCACTAAGATCTTCAATTTCCAATATTTCTAATATAACAGGGACATTTTTGATTCTCAGTGCTATGTCAGCATAAGCAAATGAAATTTTCATCTCATCGCTACTAAAATATTTTCTAGGCGCTATGACAGACATTTTTCCACCGTCTTTTCAAAACTGAAGCTCATTCACATTTAATTTCGGATAAAAAATTAATAAAAAGTTATGACATCGTGCAGAATGATCTGTAATATTCTCTTTAAGCTCAACTTTGAAGGAAAATAGTTCAATTATTCCACCATAAACCTAACCATAGAGTAAGCCAGGACAGAAAAAGTTAACCGAAATGGTAACCAAAATTTGGTAAAATTAAATTAAACTAAAACACATTTGATGATTTTCTTTAGTCTCAACAAATGTGATCCAGTAAAAAAAAACCATTACACACATGTTTGAAAGATGTTTTGAAAGTTGAAAAAACTAATATGTATATATCTGTTGACAAAATGTAATATTTTCTCTAGATACATTATCTTATCAAGATACAGAATTTTTTAAAAGCGCCATAAGATGGGCATTGTTTAAAAGAACAAGAAGATTCTCCTTTCGCTACTAAGTACAAACTCTGTTTTCTTTCATCAAACTGCACAAAACATATCAACTCATCTCTATCTACATCAATAACTTTTTTGTTTCAAGAAAGAAATCTTATAAACAAAACAAAAAAACGTTTATACAAACAAGAGAAAACAAAATTAAAATAATGTAAATTTTATTAAGCCGATTTTAAAGGTGAATGCAATATTGTTATTTTACAGGACAAATTGACAAGGTTGAATTTGTTTGTTGTTGTTTTCTCTTTGTATATAACTGTTATATACGACAAGCCCCGAGCAGAATAAATTCTTTTAGTTCAAATTCATAAAATATAAGTTTTTGTTTGTGTTAAAAGAGTTATGTATATTTGGAAAATTTATGAGTTTTCATTAAAATAAAAATAGAAATTAATAGACATTTTCGTTATTTTTTTTTTGTATACTCATCGTTAACTTTTATAACTTCATCAAGGTTATGAAGTTAGAGTTTATTTTATTTATTAGTATTAAAACTCGTTGAATTTATAACGATTGTGTAACATGCATTTATATTATTCGGAACGCAATCTAAAATTAATCAAAAAATTGTGAATAATAATTATTTGTGAATGTGACAATTAACATTTATTCATACTCGTAATAGGTTAAAATTTGAATGATTTTTATAAAATTACCATGGATTTTTCAACGATAGACACTTTCTCTTAAAATTTAGTTTGGTTTGGTTTGTTCAAAAGTGTGAAAATTGTAAACTTTATCGGGAAACGGAAAGTAGACAATTCGATCAAGTACAATTGGACTAAATTAGCGTAACTTAAAACTACACGAAAATGAAATACAACTAATTTTATTGTTATACGGTAGATATGTTGCTTAGAAAAAGCAAACATTAGTTCTCCTCTTAATTAAGAAGACTTTGTCGTGAATGGTTGGTCTGTTCTGGTCTAAGAAGTTACGTGCCGTTATAATTTACGTACTCGCTTTTTGAATTCGTGGTTGTTTCTTTCTTAACACATTTGCATACCATTTTAGCTATTGAGACAAATATTTTGTTTGCTAATCTACGCCAAAGACTTCAATGTGATATTCCATCGATGAAAGTACGGCTTCCTGTGAAACAGGTGATGTGATTTAATAAAGAAGTTGAAACATGTTCTTGGACGCTTGGAAAAATCGCTATAAAGGCAATCTATGAGGAATAAAACCACGCGTTTTGGGTGTTTAGACAATCGAAATGTGCGGTTAATAGGTTTAAAAGCGCAAGAAAACTTATAGTGCGTTTTCTTCGAGAGCTGACAATCGAAAAAAAAGCTTTACTAAACATAGAAACCGGCTCGTCCTCGTGTGCAACATTTACCGCCGTTGCAAAATGCAACATTTACCGTTAAAAGATGTAAATTTCAATTTATTCGCATTGGTGCAAAGCAAACATCTGTAAAAATATATGATATCAAAAACTTAATACTCAAAACATATAATAATTACCAAACCAATTACTAAATCCAATATTATAGTTTACTCACCTGAAAAGAAAAAAAATAATTATAATTTTAATTTTAAGATTTCGTAAATTTATCTAAAAATATTTTACATCTATTATATTTTAAATTTAACAATTCAATGCCAAATATGTGAATTTATTGTCTAGTCTAACCATAGACATTTAATTACCATGCATAACTCGTTTGAGCAATATTAAAAGTTAATGTCATCTTCGTTTCATTGAATCAATTTTTTTAAAGATAATTTTTCAACTTAGCAATATTATAATTTCACCACTGAAAGCAGCTTAAATAAAAAGATTAGAAATTCCAAGTAGGTTACATTACAATAGTTGTTGTGGGGGCAGACAGAAACGAAAATTTCGACCCTTGTGGTTCCTCCTTTTAGTTTTCCAAAGAAATAATAATCTGATAAACGATAAATGCATAAACAAATAAACTTTTAACTCGCACAAAAATTTTGCGAGAAAGGAAAGAACTAGATTTGAATTAGCCGATCACACTGAAACTTGTGATTTGTCGATTAGTTTGGTATTGAAAAACTTGTGTTGGTAGCGTTAAATTATGAAAAAGATATTTTTAATAGCTAACTGATGTACGAGACTATATATTCTTCACGATTTGTTGGTTAATATTGTTGCGAAAATCGTGATATCCTTCTAAACAAACCAAGTATAATATTTAAACAAGTTAGTAAAACGTCAATTTATTATACATTAACGTGTATAATGTACAAACAAGATCAATGTGAAGATAAAGAAGACGGAAATTTTACTATCGTTTGCAAATATTTTCGTTTAGAACACCTGAAACAGGTATAGAAGGTGAATGGTAGAACAAAAAAAAATTACTACCATCATCATTTTCAATCCCATCTACATTTTCTTTTAAATATCTGCCCCAGAATTTAATTGGATATCGTGCGTTATCTTTAACTATATTTCTTAAGCGACAATTAATAAAATCTATTTATTCATCTTAATCTGATTCGTGCATGGTCTGATCAGCAAAACACTTATGATGCTTGGTTTCAATTTGTTTCATCTTTGTTCTTCAGCGATTGTGTTTACGTTTTTTATTTAAATTGGATTCTCACCATTTCCCAACGGTTAACTGTTGGAGGTTTGAATTATAAACGAATTGACGCCGAAAGGATTCGATTTTTCTGTAACAGTTGAAGATGCGGAACAATGAACAAAAAAAACACCTTGTGTTTTACAACGTTTTGGATAATACGGTATTTTCCGTATAATATACAATTGTAAACCCATTTACATCACTAGTCTGAAATATACAAATTACTTGAGAAACTAAATCTGTTAGTAATTACAGTAATTACATTAATAAAATCATCGCTCCAAGCAGTCAAAGCCAAAATAAAAATATAAACTCCCGGAAGGAAATACCATTAAAATAAAATAAATTATTTTAAAAAATCAATTTATTTTTGTCTTATTTATTGATCGACTTAAAAACCCACCTTCGTAAACCTATAATTACTCAATCACATATATAAATACGAAATTAATTTATAATCAAGTCAACAACTTTAGCAAAACAAAAAAAAATGGTGATCAAAATGAAATTCAATGATTCAAAAGAAAAAAAAATTAAGAGAATGTCTTTTTTTTTTTGATTTTTTTACATTAGTGAAAGGTCTTAAGCAATAAAGAAAAGAAAATTAAAATAATAATTTAATAAAAGGTAAACTAAACTATTTTAAATGAATTTTATTAAAACGAATGTAATTATTTTTTCAATTTCTTTTAATATTTTTCTCAATTAATGTATTTATTTAATGCTTATAAATTGAAAGAAAATTGGTCTAGACTAGACATAAGGTCTAAACATGTTATTTGCAGGTTAATAGAAATAAATATACAGTCCCGACATTTTAATTGAGTTTTAATACATTGATAACGGTAATTTTGATGAAAATTTAGCGTTACAATATTAGAAAAAGATTATCGGTTTGAGGACAGTAAATTTTACATCACCATCATAAGAAAAAAGAGTTCGATTAAGATATGTTAATTATTGTTTGTAGTAGGATTAAGGTAAATTGGTATCACTCTTGTTTCTTGTATAGCAATTAGTAATAAAAAATATTTATAAATTCAAAAAATTTAAAACATGTCCGTTTGAAAATTATTTTAATATAGCATAAATTGAATACAAATTGAGTTGCTTAAAAGAAAAAATGCAAATAACTTTTGTGGAGTTTAATTTAGGGAAGAAACGTGACGTTTTTTTGAAAAAAAATTGGTTTTTCTCTTTTATTTTTCTTTATGATTATGAACAGTTATCTATTTTATATGATAAACTAAATATTTTTAGAAATTATAAGTTTGTTTGGTAATTTGTTTTAAATGTAAATGAAATAAATAAAAGTTATCTTACTTTCACGTTAGTGCTAAGTGGGTATTGCTAAAAATCATGTGGTGTGGAGAGAATACAGATAAGATATAGGTAAATTTTAGAACCTTGTTACTACTCGTTTTGGTGGCTTTATAAAGATCGTAGGTAGACAACCGATCACCACAACTAATATTTAGCGTACATTATGTCAAATCGTTTTTTTGTTTGTTTGTTTTTCTCTCTTTCCTAAACTGTTTCCTAAATAGTTATTTCTTCCCATTTCATTTGATTCTAAACTGTACAATTATTGCGTGTTTTTTTTAAACCACAAAAAAAATAATAGTTTTACCTGCGACTAAATAAAACGAAATGAAAAAAATCTGAAATTTTGGTTTTTATTACAACCATGTTTGGTTTGTTTTTAATTTTTGATATTTTTCAATGAAAAATAAATTTGTCCATAATGAAAAAAGTTTGAGATAAAATTTTCATAATATACCTGGAGAATATTTCAGAGTTTAAAACGCTCCTTATATCACTCTTTTACTCCATTCTTTCAGAAATATACGCTAAAAAATTAAAGGAAACTTTTACAATATTTTTATAAATATACAACCCACAAAATTTTTTGATGACTACTTTTTCCTTTAAATCCAAAAATAATTTGTAAATTAAATAAATTTATGGTTTTTTAAAATAATTTTTTTTTAATTTACAATATTTTTGGTAAACTTAAAAAAATGTTGTGAGTTGTGTATTTATAAAAACTTTTTAAAATGAACTTAGTTTTTTCTTTGAGTGCAGGAGTTAAATTAATAAAATTTTCTTACTCCTAAATTAAAATAAATATTTGCTTTCAAATACTCACAGATTTAATTTTTACTACAAAATTGATGCTTTCCAACGTAAAGAAGAAATAATTTTGGTAAATGTTTTGTTCAATTTTGCAAGTATTGTTATAAAAATATATAAAAACAAAAAGCATGACGAGACGCAAGAAAATAAAAATAATATAAAACTCCAAATAGTCCAAATAGAACGTTTGCAGAGGGCACTAAGAAAAATTAGAAAATTTTTATTGTAAATAGAAAAATTAAAAAAATTAAGGAGTACCTACAAAATTATGTCAAACATGTTTTAATGTTATTTTTAAAAAACCGAGGAACATTAACCTGCAGTTAAGATGGTTATTTACACACTTTTAATTGAGAAGGATGAAATAGAGCTGAAGGTGATATAGGATGTTGGAACTGGGGTCGACTAGGCATGGAGCGAGATTAATGGAAGCTGGAGAGGGAGAGAGAGAGAGAACAACAAAGATTTTTTCACTAAATACTTTACTTTAAAATACTTTTATTGCAGAGAAAACACAAAATTTTCACAGACAACACCTATATTATACAAATAAGTCAGAAGTAAAGCAAATATATTTACGCACAAACGAATCGTAAAACACATTTTACATTCTAGTTATCGTGACTGAAAGTTGAACTTAACGCCCGTAAAATAAAAGCCCGTTGCTATATAAAACATTAGTGTATTTTTCAACTTTGCCGCCCGTAAAATAATCGCCGGGAAAATAATCATAAAACTAGAACAAACAAATAAATTATTATATGAAGTTTATATAAAAAATCATGGCATGTTTAGTATAATTTTCAAAATGTCTAGCAAGTTTAAAAAATTCAAAAATTGAATTATACTACAATTAAGTTGTGTAGTTGTGCGTGAAACGTTGTACATACACTCAGGCTGAAAGAAAGATTACGCCCTTGGTTCAATAAAAGCCCTCGCTTCGCGTCGGGCTTCAATATGAACCGCAGGCGTAATCTTCTACTTTCAGCCCTCGATATGTAAATAACTATTACGCACAAATGAATTGTAAAACACATTTTACAACCTATAGTTATTGTGGCTGAAAGTTGAACTTTACGCCCGTTAAATAAAAGCCGGTTGCAGTATAAAACATTGCTATATTCTTCTACTTTACCGCCCGTAAACTTATCATAATCATCATAAAATTAAAACAAACAAATCAAATATTGTATGAAGTTTATAATGAAAATCATGGCATGTTTAGTTTTTTTTTCAAAATGTTTAGCGAGTTTATAAAATTTAAAAACTAATTTATTTTGCCATTCAGTGGTGCATTTGTGCGTAAAACTTTATACATACACTCAGGCTGAAAGGAAGATTACGCCCTTGGTTCAATAAAAGCCCTCGCTTCGCATCGGGCTTTAATAGGAACCGCAGGCGTAATCTTCTTCTTTCAGCCTTTGATATGTAAATAACTATTATATAAACCAATGGGTTACTGAGTTACGTTTACAAATCTACATAGTAACGATTACAGTTTGATTATTATAATGATTTCATTAAATTATTACGAAATTACTTAATAATTTTACATTATTATTTAAACATATTTTCAATTTATAATATTTATTAAGAAATATTTAAAATTATTGACTAATGTTGATATATCGTAGATGATGAGATGAGCGTACGCTATGTACGTTGACATTATGACATTTTTCAATAGTTAGCGGACACTAATTTGTCGGACAACTGTATCAGAGTATTATACAGTTAATTAAACATGTAAATAAAAAAAATTAGACAAAATTAATAAACAATACTCCACCAGAATTCCTACTTCCAGTCGTCCGACTGGAAAAACGCGGCCTAAAATTTGTCGGACAATATGACGCTTCAATTTTACTAAATTTTGTTAAACAATCCTGTGAAAATTAGCTTTGTGGTAATTGATTTTCAATACCCTGGTATTTTGGTGTGTCGACTAAAACTAAAAATACTACTCTTCGGGGAAAAACAATATTGAAATTATAAACATTTTAATTTATGAATACTATTTTAAGGAGTGAAATGAGGGCTCGAATAAAATAAAATTGTAAACTCTGGAATATTTACATAACTTAAATATTTGTTCGTATGGTTTGGAAATATTGCGTGTCTTTTATAAAATATTTGAGTTAAAAAATCACTGGAAATAACACAATCAATTTAAATTACTCTCGTAATTATTTTCATTCATTTTATAAAAATAAGCACAACTACGAAGAAAACATTTAATATTTTTTAGCATTTTAAATTTAGAATTGTTTTAATTTATGAATTAATAAAAAAGTTTGTGATTGTAAATAAAAACGAATCAAAATGGAAAAAAGAGAAATTGTCATCACCTCTTATGTCTCTCTTCACACAACTTTAAAGTTATGTTCTTTCTATATTTATATATACTCTAAGTTGGTAGGCTATGAAATTGTGTCCCTCTTTTTTAATTGTTTCTAACATTTCAATCAATTTTCGGGTTGAATTATAATTAAAAACTTAATTTATTTGACGAGATATTGGTGTAAATGTAAATAATTATGCATAAACACACTTTGGCCTTATTTCGATTCGAATCCATCTTTCAAGATGCGCGATAGAGAAAATCACCTCATGGGGCGAATCCATCTCTCAAGATGCGCGATAGAGAAAATCACCTTATGGGGTGTTAGCGCCAGAGAGAGAAAGAGATATTTAAGAACATTTAATTCAAATAATCATAAATTTCGATAGAAATTGGCGAGTTTTTTAATACAACAAAAAAATTACTCAAAAAAAAAAACTCAATTTAAAATTTTGACGAGCCCTTATCTTACAGCTAAACATGAAAAAATCCAATTTCGAATTCCTTTATTTCACCATTGTAATAATATTATAGTCATTATATGGCTCAAATCTGAAATGGTAACATATTTTAAAACTAAAAAACTGAAAAAAACAACGAAAAACAGAAATAATTTAATATTTATGAAATGAGATTTTATTTTCACTTAAAAATTGGTCGTAACTACGACGGTAATTTTTAATAGAGATGGCACTGATTTCCTTTTTTCGAAATACATTCCTACTTTCCGAAACTACCTTACCTACTTTCCTATTTGAAAATTTTGACAGATAATTTGTATTTTGAAAACATTCATAAATATTATTTCTTCCAAATCAAGGTTGCTTTTGTTATTTTTAATATAATTATTATCTTAAATTACTACAGTTAACTGAAAAGAAAAAGTTAAGTTAAACTTAAATGATTAATAATTATTAATTATTAAACTTATTTGATTAATAATTGTTATATACTATCAAGTATGTATGGAATTATGTTTTATTTTCTAGTTTGTAACAAGTGCGACATATTTCTTCAAATTAATAGTGAATCAGCAAACTCTAATAAGCTACCATCTGTTAAAAATTATATTCTGTGACTGGAATTCCAACTTTAGCTTTGTTAGAGCGTTTGGCTAAGTTTTGTTTATTTATAAGATCAGTAGATCTATAATATCACGGTCTGTACAACATCTACTCTCCGAAACACACATACTAGATATTAGATAACAATAATTGATCAAATAAGTTTCTAATTGTGTAACTTGTTAATTATATTTAATTTAACTTTTTCTTTTTAGTTATTTTAATTATGACCGTTTTGGTGGTCAAAAATTTATGAGTGAAACTCATATGATGGTATCGAACCCAGATCAGTGGATAGAACCAATGGCCGATGCTGGTGATGATCACTATACTTTTCATGTTGAACCGGTTCAAACAATTATTGCAGAAGTTTCAAGGAAAGTTAAAGACGCTGGAATGAAGGTTTTAGCTTTAAAACCATGCACTCCGGTTGAGCTTGTGAAAGAGTACATTCCCTTAGCTGATATGATTTTAATTATGACCGTTAAACCCGGTTTCGGGGGTCAAAATTTATGAGTGATATTATGCCAAAAGTGGAATGGCCACACCCAGAGAAATGTGTTTGGAGAAATTATACTTATTGAAGTAATAAAAACGCCAATTTTTATTTATGTATTAAATATTCCTCTAATGTGTTATACAAACTTAATGTTCAACATCATTCCTAAATGAGAACAATTTATTCTTAGATCAGGATGAACCATTCAATAAAAAAAGTACTTATTAAAGCATGATCACTGAATACTTTGAATAATTTTAGAGAAAAATAAAAAGAATTTACAGTTATTAATCCTTCAAAATATTTCATTATTCATCACTACGAATATATATTTTATACTTAATAAGTTTCATTTATTCCAAATGTTCATAGTTTACACAATTTTGTGATTTTTCTTCCACACTCTCTCAATCAACCACATTTAACATACAATATTGCTGGATAAATTCATTGTTTCATTAAAATAGGTGGAGTGAAATTAAAAGGTGGCGTTAAAGTTTATATTATGTGTGCTAATTTATTTTGTTAATGTACATATTATTATACTAATAGTGTTTTTAAGGTAAGTTTAAAGTAAAACTAGTGTATTCCTCACAATAATTATCTTTATTACAGTAATTTAGATATGGAGCAATTCTTAACAATTCATTGGAATTAATTTTGACAGTTCAGGTCAAAAGAGCTTTGTTTAAAAATGGATTTCATATTTACGATTCATCAAAGTTAAATGTAAGTTTATATATTATTAAATATAATAATTTAATAAAAACAAAATATATTTCAAACAAATTTATTTTGAAATATAAAGTCAAAAGTGTTTCGGATATATTTATATTATTTAAAAATTATTTTGGTTTCTAAAAATATGCAAACTAAATCAAACATAAAAATCAAAACAAAATGAAAAGATTTAAAATTTACAAAATATGATAAACTCTAAAACAATAAAAAAATACTAATTAAATTATATAAAATATTACAATTAAAAGGTAGTTTTTCATTCAAAATAAATATGGTGACTGTTTATTAGCCTAAAAGAATTCCAATTCTTCCATTGAATCCATGAGAGAACCGTTGTTACAAAAATATTACACTTTAAAATTATTATCAAAGCTTGTATATGAATGTTTGAGCAAAAATTGATTTTATATTCTTTATTTTTTTTCGTTTAGATAAATGTACCAAAACTCTGTTGATGAATTTTCTACCTGTTTGGCCAATATATAATTTACCACAGGAATCATAATTTATTTGATAACCACTACAGATTTCTCTAGTTTAAGTTTTTCTTTAATTTTAGAATGTTTATACAGACTGTTAATTGTTTTGAAAGTAATTTTTTATGTATATTTTTAAATTGATTATCTATTATGTTGGTTAATTAATTTGTGTAATTTATAGAAATATATTTTATACCTTATAGCTTATATTATATCTTATAGCATTATTGTTCAATCTGTTTATAGAGCTATGACTAATTTTCTTCTTGAATTTCCAAAAATATTTTGTCAATAATATTTGGGTTGTAATGTTTAAATATATAATATAAGAAAATATTAAAATATCAAGAAAATAATAAAAATAATAAAATAAGAATAATGAATAAGTTATGTATTTTATTATACCATCATATTTTGATGTTTGTTTTAATATGAGTTTTTTAATATACCATCTGATTACTACCAATCAGATGAACTGATTCTAAAATTATCACAATAAATGTATAATTGGACGTAATTGATAGAATTCATGACATAAATGACATAACTGATGCATATAGAAGTTTAACACATACTTAATAACGTCTTCATTGATTCTGATTTTTGGGTTGAATCATTCCTTTCCCGGGTACTATTCAATCCAATTAACGATAAAATTATGGTTAAACTATGCATGATCCGTACATAAACTAAAGACTATTTCATTCATACAAGGAATAATCAATGTTTAGTACAAATTTCATAGAAAATACTTAGTATGTAATTATTATACCTTGACTAGTCACGGTTGAAAATTACACTTAACTATTGCATAGGATTGCCCTTATAGGAATGTTTCATCCAAATATTTCTCTGGGTGCACGTTAAAATTACCCCAACATCAGATATAGAGGTTGATGGAGGAGTTGGACCAGAAACAATTAATGAGTGTGCTAAAGCTGGAGCAAATATGATTGTTGCTGGTACAGCAATTATTCGGGCTACTAATTAAAAAGATGTAATATCGCTTTTAAAAACTCTTCAGTAGTTTACACTGGTAGTCTCATAAATATGTTATTGTTCCTAATTTTAAGATGATTTGTTAGCTTGGGCTGGATATGGATTTAGATATGGATATGGATATGGATGTGGATATGGATATGGATATTGATATAGGTATGAATATGGATATGTATATGAATATGGATGTGGATATGGATATAGATAAAGATATGGATGAGGATATGGATTGGACTTCGTATGGATATGACATGGACATGAATTGGATATGGATTGGATATGTATTAAATACAGATTGGATATTGATTTGATATGGGTTGAATATGGGATTGTATATGAATTGGATATGGATTGGATAGGGATTGGCTATGGATTGGGTATGAATTGGATATGGATTGGATATTAATTGAGTATGGATTGGAGATGTATTGGATATGGATTGGATATGGATTAGATATGGATTGAATATGGAATGGATATGTATTGGATATGGATTGGATATGAATTGGATATGGATTAGATATGGATTGGATATAGATTGGGTATGAATTGGATATGGATTGAATATGGATTGGATATGGATTGGATATTGATTGGATATGGATTGGATATGAATTGAATATGGATTGGATATGGATTGGACATGGATTGGATATGGATTGGATATGGATTAGATATGGAATGGATGTGGATTGGATAATAATTGAAAAGGGATTAGTAATGGATTACAAATTGGATATTGATGTTATATTTTTTTTATATAGACCAACAAAAAGAAATGATATCAACGGAAAAAACATTAAAAATGTAAATTCAGCAGTTTTTTTTAAGATGTTTAATACACAATGTACGAAAACAAAACAAACAAAAAGAAATGATATCTTAGCGGAAAAAAACATCAAAAATGTAAATAAAGCAGTTTTTTAGAGAGATTAGGTACACAACGTAAAAAAACAAATAAAAAGCAATGATATCTTATCACACGCACATTTCAGCGGTAAGAACGTCAAAGGAACCAAATCAGGAGTTTGTTTTTAGGGTTTAATACACAACATAAAAGTACCAAACCAAAGAAATGATATATTTTGATAAGCAAATTGGATACTGCGACAGTAAAAACATTTCATGTAACTATTCAAGCTAAAATTTTCAATAAACATACCAAGCTACAAAAATGTATGTAGATTTTATGAACTAAAACTTAAAAATAAGAAATATATAAATAAATAGTCCCGATGGTCGACACAATTAAGTTTACAAAGTATAAATTTATTTTTCTTCGAATTCTAAATGTACAATGCATTATTTGAAAGTTAATCTGAAACGAGAGAAGTACAAGCCAAACGCAAAAACTCTTTGAAGTGTAAGGGATCTCTTGTCATTAAACGCCCAAAATTAGGGCTTTCAAAAATAAAATACTGTGTGCCTTCAAAGAGTTTTCGCGTTTGGCTTGTACTTCTCTCGTTTCAGATTAACTTTCAAATAATGCATTGTACATTTAGAATTCGAAGAAAAATAAATTTATACTTTGTAAACTTAATTGTGTCGACCATCGGGACTATTTATTTATATATTTACTTCGGTCTGAAAGACCTAAGTATTACATTCATGAGCTCAAAGTGAAATTCTTACCCCCACTTTTTTTGACATTTCTCGACGTTTTAGGACCTCCTGATTCTAAAAAAGCAAAAAAAAAAAAAATGTATGTCTGTCTGCCGGCCGGCCGGCCGGCCGGCCGTCCGTCCGGCCGCCGTCATTACCTACGCTGCAGGGAAAACCGCTGGAGCGATTTCAAAAATTTTTTTTTCTAAAAATAGGTATTCACAAGGGACAGGTCCGAAAGGACGCTGTGTTCGATAACTGTACCGGAAGTGTGTCAAAAAAATCATTATGTGTGTCAAAAATAGCAAATTATCATATTTTTGGCTTAAAAAACGTTCATTTTAAGTGATTACGAGTAGGAACATTAAATTTGGAGAAATCTTGATGGTCGGGATTGGTATGTGAGATCAAAAACTAGATTATTGCATTATAAGTTTGTCAAAAAAATGTTGTCAAGTGTGTCAAAAGAAAGATTTTTATTTATTTTTTTACCCAATTTTTTGGAAAAAAAAATAAAATTAATTGTTTGTTTGAAATGAAGTTTTATTATTATTATTGAGAATTATGGCATTATAAGTTTGTCAAAAAAATGTTGTCAAGTGTGTCAAAAGAAAGATTTTTATTTATTTTTTGGAAAAAAAAATAAAATTAATTGTTTGTTTGAAATGAAGTTTTATTATTATTATTGAGAATTATGGCATTATAAGTTTGTCAAAAAAATGTTGTCAAGTGTGTCAAAAGATTTTTATTTAGTTTTTTACCCAAAAAATAAAATTGTTTCTTTGAAATGAAATTTTATTATTATTATAGAGAATTATGGATTATAAGTTTGTCAAAAAATGTTGTCAAGTGTGTCAAAAGAAAGGTTTTTATTTATTTTTTACCCTATTTTTTTAGAAAATAATAAAATCAATAGTTTGTATGACATGATATTTTATTATTATTATAAAGAATTATGGCATTATAAATTTGTCAAAAAATAATGTCAAGTGTGTCAAAAATGATTTCATTTATATTTTTAGCCAATTTTTTGGACGAAAAATGTAGCTGTTTTTATGACGTAAATGTAATTGAATTTGTTATAGTTTTTGAAATATTTTTGGAATTTTGAAAAAGTTTGTATTTTTGATTTTGTAATAATTTTTGCAATATTTTTAGAATATCGGCAAAAGTTTTAATTTTTGATTTTGTAAGAATTTTAGGAATACTTTTAGAATTTTGAAAAATTTTAAATTTTTGATATTATTATAATTTTGGGAATTTTGAAAAAACTTTCAATTTGTGATTTTGTAATAATTTTTGCAATATTTTTAGAATTTTGGAAAAAGTTCGAATTTTTAAGAATTTTTGAAATGTTGGAATTTAGAAAAAATTTAAATATTTGTTTTTTTTCTAATTTTTGGAATATTTTTGGAATTTTGAAAAATTTTGACTTTATTTAATTTTTACAATATTTTTGGAATTTTGATTATAATTTTCTGGCAACGTATTGATGTTTCGTGTTAGTTGTGTAGTAAATTTTTAAACTGAGATTAAAAATACTTGTACTTTAACAAAGAGTTATGTTTGATATACATCGCTGCCCAAAACTAAAAACCATGTCCTCATAAAAGTTTTTTGCCGAAAACTATATCAAAATCTTTAACCCAGACCGAAGTCTTGATATCTCAGAGCTGTGAGATTTCAGCCCCTCCATATTTTTTATTTTTAAGTTTTAGTTCATAAAATGTACATACATTTTTGTAGCTTGGTATGTTTATTGAAAATTTTAGCTTGAATAGTTACATGAAATGTTTTTACTGTCGCAGTATCCAATTTGCTTATCAAAATGTATCATTTCTTTGGTTTGGTACTTTTATGTTTTGTATTAAACCCTAAAAACAAACTCCTGATTTGGTTCCTTTGACGTTCTTACCGCTGAAATGTGCGTGTGATAAGATATCATTGCTTTTTATTTGTTTTTTTACGTTCTTTAACATACTTAAAGCAAAATAACTGTCAAAACTTGTTAAATTATTTCTTCCAAACACGATAAATAAAAATTAAAAAATGTCTAAAGACAAACCTTACAGGTGTTTGTTGTGTTTTATTTTTAAAAAAAACACTACTACTTCTATCATCATTGAGTAAACTCAATCAATCTCAGCATTTCTTTTTTATAAAGAAAAAACAATTTACCGCTGCTTCAACTTGAATGGAAGAAATACACTATAAAACTTTATAACCGTAGAAAAAATGACTAAACCAACAATACACTTGTATTAAATTTTTTTCAATATACATAATTAATAACAATAATTTATCTGTAGCCTAAATATTAGTGATATTGGTAACAACTTAAAAAATCGAAGGAATCATTTTACAACCTGATATTTAAAATTTCATATAAGATTTATTAAATTACAGTGTATTACATACATCTACTTAACTGCAGAAAATAAGATGTGAATGACCGCAAACACTTGTTTGAGCATGGTGAAAAAATAATATGAAGAAATATAAATAATAAAAAAAAATTTACCGGTAGTTACATCTCTTTCTATAAGAAAAAATATAAGAATGTAGGTTTTTTTATGAATTAGATGCCGCTATTCAGTTGGAAAACTCACAAGATTTTTATATAACTGCGTCATGTAATGTTTACATATTTATTTGTATAAATTAGTAATCTTAATTTGTTGAGTAATTTTAATTTTTAATTTTTGTGAACTTTTAAAAGGTTATATTTTTACCAAAAAAAATGTTGATAAATTTAAGTGTTGCCACATAAATGTTGACAAATAAATCCTTTAGGTAGGAACAACGGTCGATACATTGGTTGCTGACCGTCGGAGGCTATACGGCTATATTAAACGTAATAAAATATTATTAATTAATTTAAAGCAGAATTATATTCCATTTGTCCTCGTCCGATATAAATCACATATAAAAAACAAGTTTTTATGTTTGGAATTACTGAATACAGATTTAATCAACTATACACTCAAAATTATCAAATATCAGCATCACACGATAAGCACACAAATGTTTGAATTCGTTTAATTTTTGCGAATATCCGGTCATAAATTTAATTGAGTTTTTTCTACTTTGCGATATAATTACCGCCATCAATTAGAAATTTTCTAATTAAATTAGATAACATATTGATTAAAATAAAATTTTAGCTTAAATGTTTTAAGATTTATATTGATAATTGAGAATATGTATACGTATGTCGAGGTTAGATGAGTATAGTATTTAGCGTGATAAAATTTTTTATCGATTTAAGTCGATTAAAGAGTGTGAGGCTAATTTTAACATTTTTTTAATCAATAATAAAATCAGTTTGTCTTTTTTATATACACATATCTACTATATATGTTCGATACAAATAAAAAATTTATTAAATTATTCCAATCATTATTATGCACTTATATTGTTTCCTTTAACTTACATATATTGTGTATTTGTTTTTGCAAAATTTCAACACACTGCAAGCAAGCAAAGTAAAATAATTTAATAAATAATAAACCGTTTGTTATCGCATTAAGTTGATAACATTTTTTGTATACTTTAATTTCAAAATAATTAATCAATTAATGTTTGGTTATGTTTTGATTACTACTTTAGTTTTGTTTTTAAAGCATTGATAACTAATTTTTTATAATTTAATTGATTATAAATTTTTATTTAGTTATATTTTATTTATTAGAAAAAAACAATGTTGAACATTTTGAATTTGTAGTTATAAAACAAATAAACAAGGTTGAAATTGGAATTGATAATAGACTTTACTACGTTTTGTATTATTACTTCGTTTAGGAGTTAGGACAATCTAAGAACTGTCGAAGCTAATGCTGATTCGAAAATTATACTAAGCATATCAGATAGATCGGTGCATATATGACAACTTGCTGAGGACAATTAGTTGATTCAATGCGACCCTTTATTTGAATGCGGTGAACTAGACGTTGTTATCTAGAACTACAAGACATCTTAATGGAGAGTGAATTATACACCAAGTTTGATTGGTCGCATTGAGAGATCAATTTTTGTTTTGTTTCTCCAAATTTAAAAAAAAAAGTTTTTTCAGGGAAATAGCACTAATGAGGTTAAACAAATTAACTGCAAGCTAAGAAAAGTTATTCCATGTCAAAGCAACTAAACATTTTTAATTTTCAAAATGATCATTTTGGATTTTTATGAAACTTACAGAAATAATTCTTCATAATTACTTATACAAGTAAAAGTACTTCATAATTACGTAGTTCACTACGTTTTTGTGTAATTAATTTTCAAAATCCTGGAATATCGTTATTTTGGGACTCGCTTGTACAGTTTCAAATTTAAATATCTCAAGTTGTCAATTCAACTTAGAGAGCTGCTAGACCTTTATTTTGAAGAGTATTATACGAGGTTTAATTTGATACAAGGAGGTATCTCGCCGGTTTCGGCCCCCCCCCCCGCTCCCTCCCATTGCACGCCAACGCACTCTCATTTTTATTCTCATCACAATCCAACAATCCAACTTCTTCTCATCTATTCTGTATGCACCCTGCTGTTTAACTAATTTTACAAAAGGTGAGGTGTAATATAACTTGTTATACGAAATATATTTCCGAATTGCTTCGATAAGTTCAAGCACAAATTGGTGGGAGGTTCCATTTTTAAGGTACAGAAAATATGTAATTTCCATGAGGTTTACCTGGCCTATCTATAATAACATAAAATATTAAGGCTAAAAAAATGTACACAAATGCATTATTTCCAAGTATGGTACTGCTAGTTTTTAAAATCTGTCATTTTCACATTATCCATGAGTTAGACAATAACGGTATCCACAGTAGGAATTGTTCTCGAATAATTACACTAGTTTACAAGAAAAATCTCCCTAAATAAAACCCAACTTTTCCTATAGATTTTGACCTGCTGAACACGAAATTAAACGATTCGCGAAATTAAAAAAATTTACAATCATTATTTGTTCAAAATGTATGGCGTTGTTGAATATGGAAAATTTTTTAAAAACGTAAATTTTTGATTTTTTTCAACTTTTTTCGAATGTAACTTCCAGAATCCCTGATAGATTTTTAGAAAAATAGCTCAAAAGGTTTGTTAGCATCTTTACTATGCACTTGTTTCATTAGTACATTGAATTTGTTTGTTTTGTAAAATATGCAATCCAAAAACCGGAATAACCTTTTTTTTCACCGAAAAAATTAGTTTATCGCAAATATCTCAAAAACAAGAACTAACCTAAATTAGTATGATATTCGTGTTCAGCAAGTCAAAATCCACAAGAAAAGTTGGGTTTTAGTCAGGGAGATAAAAACTAGGTATGCACCGATTAATCGGTAGGTAATCGGTAATCGGCCATATCGGCCATTTTGCCGATTAATCGGTATCGGCTTTTTTAGCCGATTAATCGGCCGATTATCAACATATGTGTTTTTATTATTTATCACATTTTAAATACAACTAATTGTAAATGTAGACAACTTTACAGGTTTTAAATAAAAATTAGTTACATAACAAAATTATAATCATTCTAAAAAAACGTTTATTTTAATGACTCCATTATTAAATAAATATATTTATTTAATTAAATTCATTAATTCTTACACAAAATAATTTTTTTAAGGTACATTCATTTACAAAAATACAATAATTCAATTAAATCAATTCGATGAACAAAAATTAAAATTCAGTAATCAAATTTAAGAACTCTTAAATTATAATGCAAAAACATTAAAATTTCCCCGTTTTCAGGACTGAGACGACTTCTTGCAGGCTCATATATATTTCCTCCTGTGCTGAACACTCTTTCACTTTCCACAGAGGAGGCTGGAGCGCTGAGATATTTCAAAGCAATTTTGCTCAAATGAGGAAATATATGTTTTGAATTTCTCCACCACAAAAATGGGTCATTATGCCTTGGTAGCAAGTGTAAATTTAAATACTCTTCTAGCTCCTTTTTGCAATAAGAAGGAACTCTTAATCGCTTCACACTGTGCAAATTAATTTCGGGCATGTGTGTGCCAATAGCCAACCGTTTATCAGAAGCAAGCTCATCAAATAAATTTGAAAACCTCAACGATGTATCTCCGTGTTCTTGACTATTGTCTTCGGTACTAGAAATCTCTTCATTAGAGACAGGTGAATTGTCCAAACAATCTAATTCCAAAATCCATTCTTTTATTTTTTCTATCATATCAGGTTTTTGAAATGTCATTTTAAATCTGGGATCTAGCATGGAAGCCAAACACAATGACTTATTTTCGAAACACAATGAAAATCTTTTCTCAATGGAAGACTGAAGTTCATCTACGGTGGTCTGAATTCCTGCAAAGAAACTGCTTGTCCTTGCCTTTGATAAAAATAATTTCATTGTTTGAATAATAGGAATTATTATTGAACAAATTGCTTCTCGTTTGCTTGCTTCTGCAGTGATTTCTTCAAATGGTTTTATCAGTTGCACAATTTTTTCCGCAAGTGACCACTGATAATCAGTTAACGTAGGTATGTTACCACCATCTACAGCAAATAATATAAGCGCTTTTCGTTGTTCAATATTTCTTTCCAGCATGTAGTACGTTGAATTCCAACGAGTAGGCACATCCTGGATTAATTTGTGTTTCTTTAAACCAAGTTGTTCCTGTAGTTCTGTTAGTTTATGCACAGCGGTAGCAGAATGATTAAAATGTTTCACAATATTTCGACTTACTGTGATAAGATTCTTCACTGACTGCTGAGAAAATATGCATTCATTCAAAGAAAGTTGAAGTGTATGTATGAAGCATGATAGAGACTCTAAACCACAATTTCGAACTCCCGCTACCATATTTGCCCCAGAATCTCGCAATACTAAGAAAATGTTTTCATTTGTCAACTTATAATGTGAAAGCACTTTGTTTAATTCTTCACTAATCCGTGCACCTGTGTGAGAATCTCTAAAAGGGACAATTCTCAAAACTGCTCTTTCTTGTTGAAATTGATTTGACAACCAGTGACCTGTTACACTCAAAAATGGAGTATTTGTTGTAGCCGTCCAAATATCAGTGGTTAAAGAAACATACTTGGCATCAGCAAGAGATTGAATAATTTTCGTTTGTACTTTTTTATATATATCAGGTATGATGTTCTCAGAAATGTATTTTCGACTTGAAATACTATAGTTGGGAACAATTTTTTTGAGTAGTCTTTGAAATCCCACATCAGATACAATAGAATATGGCTGCACGTCCACAGCGATCATTTCACCTATCAAATAATTTATATCTTTAGATTTGCGATCATCAACGCTCCACGTCTTTTTCAATTCTACTATTTCATTTAACGTTGACTGTTTTTTGGTAGGAGATTTGCTTGCTGCCGATGAACATTCGGCATCTACGTTTTTGCTCTTTAGCTCACTAGTTTGTTTTGCATATTCATTAGGATGACACTTTTTTAGATGATTACTCATATTAGTTGTTGTAAAATTTTTAGGTGTTTTCCCTCCTCTTGATATGGAAGCATTGCAGATGGTACACTTGCAGCAATTACTTTTATCCACTTTAAAAAAATTCCACACAATGCTTGGAGCCATAAAAGATTTAAGTTTTAATTTAAGTTACTTGAAATAGAACTGTTACTACAATTACAAACACGGTTTTACTATTAAGACTTAAGAGCAAACAATGAAGTTTAGTTAACAAAGTTCAGTTTTTATTAAATACTAACAGGGGCGAATCATTTGCTACGGTTGAAATAATAATTATTTTTATTCATTTAGGGAATTCTTTCAAAAACTTAATTTATTATGTAGTTTTAAATACGTAATTTTAAATACGTAATTTAATATTTTATTTAATAATACGTAATATACATATTGATTTGAATTTATTTCCAAAATTAAAACGTAATGCAATACTGTTTAAATTTTTTGACTGAAACTAAAATTCTTAGAATTTTCGTCCATAAACACGAACGATTTCACACGAATTGAGTTTTAAATTTGGTTTAACTTTTTTTCGTTGCAATGTAAAACTAAAGGAACAATACTTGTATGTATTAAATATTATGTGATGTATATATGGTATGTAATATGTTTTGAATATTGTTTACATTAACAATGTAGGAATGTAAGAGTTTTTCTTTAAACAAAACATTATGAAATATGTATAACATTATAATTACACACAAATTTTTGCAAAACATTAAAGTAATCAAGAATAAGAATCACAGTGAAAAGCGTTAGTTTAACACCTTGTTACTGAAAATGTTAAAGGACTGATCGCTACTGTTACTCTGATGTAATGCGAAAGCTTTGTAGAATCAATTAAAATCGATTTTGGTTGCCGTGAAAATACTATACATATTCGGTTTATTGTATTAATAATTGTTGAAAATGCATATTGTAAACAAATAATCGGCAGCCGATTAATCGGTATCGGCCGATAAATTTAGCCGATTAATCGGTAATCGGTAATCGGTCATTTTGCTTATCGGTGCAACCCTAATAAAAACAGAACAAAATTTGTAAACTAGTGTTATCAATACAAAAAAATAAATGTATAGTAATTTCAACAATATAATAATACTGGTGTTTTTTAAATTCCTCGTCGGTCAAAGTATTTCCAAAAATATGCTACTGTTGTTTGCATAGATCTCTTGTAAACCAAACGCATTTGTATCAAAGTATATGCCTAGTGTCAGGCACTTAATGTCAAGCACTTTAGCAAATGAAACGGCACTGTTTAAAAATTTAAATAGCGCTGATTTGAGGCTCCGACAACAGACTTTCGAGAAATTTTCTATGTGCCAGCTCATCACCATTTATATGGAGAGAAAACTTAGCGGACATAGTTTCATAAAATTTAAAAAAAAAGAAAAAATACACGGCATTACACAAAACTACAAAGCAAAAAATAAAAATAAAAAGGAAAAATAAAAAAGTTTTTAAAAAGTTGTGTTACTAATTTGAAGATATTTAGTGATTTGGTTCTTGAATACATTCCTAGGTAAATTGAAATCGAAAAAATCCTAGAAAAGATTAAAATCAAAAGAGATTGTATATTAAGGATCAGATTTGCCATAATTAGATCGGTGAAATGGACATATTAGAAAAAAAAATCTGGTGGCGCAACTGTCGTTCAGGGGCACCAATATTAGCCAGTTGTAGTGACTTGTAGCTGAGGGCTATCTATGATGCCAGCTATGAGATACATTGCAAAAATAGCAGCTCAGTTGCTTCTTTTATTTTCGAGACTCTCGATATTCAATTGTCTGATATTCATTGAACTGATAATGACTCTCATTACACTTTCAATTTATTTCTTTTACATGTAAATAACTGTAGTTTCAATTTTAAAAAGGTTTGTAAATTAAAAATCTGTTGTAGTTGTAAGCAGCTTAAGTGAATTTATTTGAAAATGATACTCATGCAATTTTTTTAATTTAACAGATAATTCTTATTCGCCATGTTGGATTCATCATGTTTTAATCGATACACTTTTCCTATAGCTTTTGTAGGTTAAACTGTTGTCAATACTTCTCTATTATGAAGAACAATTATTTCTGGAAACAGGGATTTTTAAATTATGCAGAAGGACTATGTGGTTCCAAGAAGATTATTCTCTCATAATCTTCTTCTGTTGCTAGCACACAGCCTAAACTATTGGAATGTAACAAAGTCAAGAATGTCATTGATGTCCAAATTTTCAAAAGTGTGCAGTTGGTATACAAAATGTGTGAATATTACTAAATATTATTGTATAACAAGATGCTAGAACTATTTGTTACCTTAATATATTGACTGCGCCACCCACTTTTATTGTTTTAAATGGGACTGGAAAATTGTTTATATTTCAAAAATAATAGTTGTCTGTGTATCTAATGTTTGTATCTGTACCAAGATGTATATCAAATACCACTAAAATATATTTTTTTATTAAAATTTAAATCTCACAGCTCTAAAATATCAAGGCTTCAGTCTGAGTTAAGGATTTTGATATAGTTTCGGCAAAAAACTTTTATGAGGACATTGTTTTTAGTTTTGGGCAGCGATTTATAATCAAACATAAAACTCTTTGTTAAAGTACAAGTATTTTTTTATCTCTGTTTAGAAATTTATTACAAAGCAAACACGAAATATTATAACAGATCATAAATTAATATAACTTAGTGAAAAGATGATACACCCAGCAAACAACTCAACAACCTCTTCATTTTCAAGAAAATAATACAAAATCAAAAATTCATATTTCTTTCAAAATTCCAAAAATATTCTAAAAATTAAAATAAAATCATTCCAAAAATTATTACAAAATCAAAGATTGAAAATTTTTTCAAAATTCTAAAAATATTGCAAAAATTATAACAAAATCAAAAATTGAAACTTTTCACAAAATTCTTAAAAAATTGCAAAAATTATAACAAAATCAAAAATAAAAATTTTTTTCAAAATCACTAAAATTATAATAAAATCAAAAATTTAAATTTTTTCAAAATTTTAAAAATATTGCAAAAAATTCATAATTTAAAAACTCAAACTTTTTTCAAAATTCTTAAAATATTCCAAAAATTATAAAAAAATCAAAGTACAAACATTTTAAAAATTCCAAAAATTATAATAAAATCAATTATAAACTTTTTTGTAATTCTAAAAATATTCCGAAAATTATTACAAAATCAAAAATTGAAACTTTTTCAAAATTCTAAAATTATTGCAAAATTTCTTAATTCACAAAGTCAAAAATTCAAACTTTTCCCAAAATTCTAAAAATATTGCAAAAATTATAATGAAATCAAAAATTGAAACTTTTTCAAAATTCGAAAAATATTGCAAAAATTATAACAAAATCAAATATACAAATTTTTTTAAAATTCCAAAAATTATAACAAAATCAAAAATACCAATTTTTTTCAAAAATCAAAAAATATTACAAAATCAAAAATTGAAACTTTTTCCAAATCAAAAATTCATAAATCTTATTCCAAAATTCTAAAAATATCGCAAAAATTATAACAAAATCAAAAATACAAACTATCTTCACAGTTCCAAAAATGTTCCAAAAATGATAATAAAGTCAAAAATTGAAACTTTTTCAAAATTCTAAAAATATTGCAAAAATAATAACAAAATCAAAAATACAAACTTTCTTCAAAATTCCAAAAATATTCCAAAAATTATAATAAAATCAAAAATTTTAACTTTTTTAAAACTCTAAAAATATTTCGAAAATTCTTACAAAATCAAACATACAAACCTTTTTCAAAATTCAAAATATATTAAAAATTATAACAAAATCAAAAATTTCCATGTTTTATCGATCATGAGATTAAATTTCCTGCCATACAAATAATTAATTAATTTCATATTTTGCCAAAAAATTGGTTTAAAAAATGAAAATCATTCTTTTGACACACTTGAATACATTTTCTTACAAACTTATGATAATCTAGTTTTTGGCCTCAGATACCAATTCCGACCATCGAGATTTCTCCAAATTCAATGTTCCTATTCGTAATCACTTAAAATGAACGTTTTTAAGCAAAAAATATGCAAATTTCCTTGTTTTGATACAATTGACGATTTTTTGACACACTTCCTTCCAGTTCCGAACACATCGTCCTTTCGGCTCTTCTTATTGAGTATACCTATTTTTAGAAAAAAATTTGAAATCCTTCCCCAGCGATTTTCTAGATTTTGACGGACGGCCGACAGACAGACCTTACATTTTTTTTGCCTTTTTAGAATCTGTAGGTCCTAAAACGTCGAGAAATGCTAAAAAAGTGGGGTAAGAATTTCACACAGTTGAAAAAGTAACTGCAATATTTAAAGCAAGTCTTGCAATAGGAGCTATGCGGTGCAGGTTATTATTGAATTTTAAAGTAAATGTTGCATTAAACCTAATTTCAATGCATTTCTATAAAATTTAAAACAACTCTTGCATCATAATTTATTTCTATAGAACAGCTAGAAGTTTTAATGCACCTTGCTACAATTTAATACATTAATGAAATTTCAAAATTCACTAGAGTATTATCCATTTTAGAAATATATAGTTAAAATCGTTTCATGTATGTTTTAGTTATCGCTTCTCAGCTGAAAGTCTATAATAATAGTGATTAAGGTGGTATGTATGTTTTAATTTTTTATGTTGTAATTTTTTATTTTAATTTGATTAATTTAGGCAGGTGCGTAATAATCAAAGTAACTCGAAATTATGATGTAATTTGCATTAAAATGTCATACTAAAAAAAATGTTGCGCGTAATTTATTTAATGCAAATAACAGACATTTTTAAACAACAAGCTTTTTTATTTTACTCCAAGTACTCTGTTAAATATTGATGCAATGAGCATTAGTTTAACTTTATATAGCAAGCTTTGTATTGTTTTGTAATGGTCCCTTCTGTAGGACCTATATGTGTAGCAATTTGCATTGCATATTCAATTTTTTTTTAACTGTGTGTATGTTTAATTAACATAATTACAATTGAAATAGTGCAATCAATTACTAAATTCAACTATTGATTTACAAGTATCAAAATAATAATTCTGCCGTTTTTAATAGAAATATTTTAAATTTAAAAAATTATATTCCGAACAGTATAAAAAAATTAATTTTTTCTACTTCAAGCTACGAAAAGGTCATTTTAATATATAGTAAAACCTATGTGAAAGGGAAACTTTTTCTAAGTAGTGACTGAAAATGTTTTCAGTCACTACGACTGAAAGTAAATAAGTTTTGGTGGTCGCCTACAGGTGGTGGTTATTTAAAGGATTGAATATTTGATTGAATATTTGAGATTGAATTTGATTTACTGTTTCTCTTGTTGTTTCGGTTGCTATGTTTATTTCTGTCAAGATCGCAGTATTTTAAAGGGATTGAATATTTTGATCGAATCGAATCGAAACTAATCATTACATCAATTGTGTGTAATTAATTAATTAAACTAATAATGAGTGTGTTTTTTTTCTATATCGGAGAAATCGGAGCGATAAAATAAAATTTGTATCAGATGTATCGTATAATTTTTTCCTCCGATAATTAACTGTCAGATATAAAATATATTTTCTGAGTTCTTTCCGCCAAAAAAAAAATAAAAAAAATTTATTAAATAAATAAATAAATTTTATTAAAACATTTATTTTTATTTGTTTTTAATTGAAACTTTACCCACAATTTTTTTAATTTATACTTTAAACGACGACTTCCAGTCGGTAAAATAAATATCTGTAATATCTGTAAAAGTTTTTAGAGAAAATATATGAACTATTTTCATTATTCATATTGTCAAATTCACCTACTAAAAACTTACAAAACGACATAGCTAAATTTGACTGCGTAAAAAATAAACAAGATTGTATTTATATATAGCATTTTTACCAGTGTAAAATAATGTTATTATTGTGTTCACCTGTTATTATTCCATCTGTAGGCGAACACAATAATAACATTATTTTACACTGGTAAAAATGCTATATATAAATACAATCTTGTTTATTTTTTACACAGTCAAATTTAGATATTTCGTTTTGTAAGTTTTTAGTAGATGAATTTGTAAATATTATCATTTATATATACAAGCGTAGAAAAAATAGCGTTTTCTACGCGTGGTAAAAACGGTTTTGCGTTCCTGAACTTATTCCACTCGACGCTATCGTCTCGTGGACAAACCGTTCAGTCACGCAAAAAGAGACGTTTTCACCACTTGTATAAAAATCTATTATTTACTTGCGTTCCTTCCATTATCCGTATAAAAATGTTTTTTTCTCAAAAAAAAAAGTGTAATTTTTAGCGAAAAACAAAATGATTGCTCAAAAATTAGGAGTTCTATTTAAGAAACCAATATCATCGTCGGATTAGAAATACAATCTAAATGTTATATAACGGCAAAATGTGTTGTGAGTTTTAATTTAACGAAGGTCACTACTCGCCGTTGTCACTTTTATAATGTTTACCACTTATAATTTCCCATTACAATTATTTCCCGCTCGTATAATTACAGCGATTACTGCGCTTGTGCTGTAAATTTTATACTTGTGTGAATGATTATCATTGTGGGATTGTTTCACAATATACTATTCTGCATAATATTAAATTTATGGGCAAACACAAAAAAATTGCATTTCTAATTTTTTCTCCAACAACAACTGACCTTGGTTTACGACTTGAACTTTTAATTTACAAGCTATAAATTCTATCATTAACATAAAACTCAATTAACATTCATTGACAATTTTAATTTGAACAAATTAAATTTCTTTAATCTTTAAATTTATCACAATTAATTGGAATGAAAAAAAATCTATGTCTAATTGATAAAAATCACAAAATATCTATTCTAAGCTATTTCTAATTTTTCTTTATTCTTTAACACAAATTTTCTTTCTGATCATTGACACCATATTCAAACGCTAAAAAGCTTCAGGTGAATAACCCGCGTAAAAAATACTACAAATACAATACAAACAAAAATTTAAATTCTTGTGTCGCCTTTTTATATATTTTATTTATTGATACTTGTTAATGCTTTAGAAGAAGTTAGAAATAAAACATTATTGCAACCTACAAGAGCGGTTTGATAAGTGAGTTAGTCTAGCACTTTCTGTCCCTCTTTCTAGTTTTGGAATGAGGGAAATCATCCTATTCACAGTATGATTCCACAACTCCAAAATTATCATGATATATGTTTTAATTGTGCGTCTCACAAGCAACACACTCTGTTGACAGCACAACGATTTGAAGTTTTCCACACGTTCGGCTTTGTAATCACAGTACCTATGGATTTTTGAGATTTATGTTGATTTAACTTAACATTGTTTATTGTTTGCTATTTTAATTACCGTTCTACAAATAATCTAATTCGTTATTGTTGAACGAACATAGACATTTTGTTGATAACTTCCTTTGATGGGACAGAAATCGATGACATATTGGTTTACGAGTGAAGTCTGAAATTCAAATTCATTCTCTGTTTTGATGACCGCAGGCGGATAGAATGTATTCTTAGCTGTTTCAAATTGATTCAAAAATATATTAACATATTGTATAACGTTAAATATATATGTGTTCCATTTCTCCACGAGAATATTAGAATACATTCGAATCATTAACGTTACAATTTAAAATTATTACTTATTGCATTTTAGACTCATAAAAATTCAATCGATTTATGTGAAGTGATAACTTTAGTAATTATATCAATTTATTTTTAAATTTTACGTAAAAGTAAGATAATAATATAATATATACATTTTTTTGTCATATTGAAATATATAATATTTGTTGCATAAATAATTTGACAAATATGTTTTAATATTATAATATTATCAGGGTCGGTGCAATTTATAGATAGTTAGATTTTTAATTGCATTGTGCTGAGCCGTTGTGGTAATAACAATTTTACAAGAATTCTATTTCGTACTATTCAACTATCTATACATAAAACTTGATTGATTTTATTTTTATGTTTATGCATCGAGGCGATTTGCATATTATGTTAATAAAAGTTTGTTGCTAGGTGTAGTATAATAGGATTGGTTTCATTTAATTTAGTTGAACGACAAAAAACCCAACAAATTTGATTCCAAAATTTCTGAATTTATGTTAAAATATGTCCAGAACAAGTTTTTGTTATTATGATTGAATAAATGATTTGAATAAAATTAAAAATTCAAGAAATAAATTTTTAAAAGATTTTAACGATCATCATTTTATTAGCTACACCTGATCCATAATCAAAATGTATTTATTTTCGGTAGTTTATACATTTGATTTTCATGTCGAGCGAAAGATTACAAATATTTAAAAATTGCTATCAAATGAATATATACGAAATTAAATTTTAAAATAAATTTAAAAGTTAAATGAATTTAACAAGAATGTTCTTATAAAAACATTCACTAAAATTGATTTAGATTTTGTTATTCTAATTTTTGAACAACAGACTGGTAATAATTCTTTAAACAAAAGTAATAGTTTTTGTTGTAATATAGGTTTGACTTATTCTATAGCTAAAACCATGTTTATTGTTAAAATTACAGTAGAACACCCATTTGTTATTGTTCACTAAAAGATGGCATTTCAAATCACGTTTGTTGCTTGTGGTTCGCTGTAGAGTACATGGTTTCCTCCTTCTCAAGTTATTGACAGAGGGACCAAGTTTCATGTGTTCATAGAATCTAGAGGCCGGTAATGACTCCCATAATTAAGGCATACTCTTTGCATTACCTGATCAATTTACCGGTATTATGGTATTGAACTCGAACACACCCGGTATGCCGGTATTAATACTGGTTGTCTTTTTTGAAATCTAAAATAATTATCTGAAGTTACGAAGCTACGATCTAAGAAAAACCGTTTATTGATATCTAGTTAAATCAATTACCCTGGAGCCCTATTCCCGAACACATATTTGTCAATTTCACCAAAATGCTTCACAACTTTGTGCAAAAATGGTATTCCATAATCAAATTTGTGTAGCATATAGGTTTGTGTCTTAAATAACAAAATTATAACAGATTATAACACATTTTTGGTACTAAATTCGAAATAAAACAATCAAACATGTCGTTTCAAGCAACTTTTTTGACAACTAATTTGTTTTTAATTTTTAAATATGCAAAATAAAATAAAAATATATTTAATAAATGAATAATTGATAAATTAATAATTGATAATAAATAATAAATGATATTAAATGATATTTTGTCCGCATGGAGGGATCAGTTTTTATTGTTTTGAAAATTTTTTTATTTTTGATCTACGGGTGTGACAACCCCGCGTACTCCAGTCCCTGCTATTGGCATACGAGCTAACGTGAGATATCACATACCACTGGCAATAGCAGTGAGATATCACTAGCCAAGGTGACATCTTAGGGGTGGTGGCGGATGAACTGTATTCAGTCAACGGTAGCACCCTCAATCTTAGCTGTGAAATAATCCTTGATGATGGGACGCTATTGTTTCCTTGAAGAAACGACCCTTCATAAAACTATGTGTGGGCTTTGATCTTCAAGAAAGACTGAGCGTCGCAGGATCTAGGAATATGCAACCGGCTGGATTATTGGCAACTACATTTTTGTTTTGTTTTAGCAAATTTTTGTAAAATTTGCTATTTACTTTTTAATTTACTTTTATTTTCTCTATTCTATCATAAAATATTGGCCTATGTCATATTTTGTCAGTGATAGGATTTTTTGTTTAGTTATCCATTCTTTACCAAAAAAAATAAAAAAACAAAAAAAGAAAGATTTACGTCCATCAACACCTTTGAACGTATGTTGTTGTGGGACCTTGGTCTTAAAAGGTTTTTATGTGTTATTGTGACACATATTGTAATTCCTACTACACAACACATTTTACTAAAAAAAAAAAAAATATATAAAAATATAATTAATTAACATTATTAAAGACTTATTTTTGATTATAAATTAATTTTTACGCCAATCGATGAAATTTGTATAAAAAAGTCAACACACAAACCATAAAACAAAATTGTGATTTTGACAGTAACTATATTATTCTTGACAGAATCACAATATTGTTTAGATTCTACTCAAGTTTGATATTTCGGAATACGAATTTCATAATATTGTGTAAATTGACAATATTGTGATTACAGTTATGTGTTCGCGAATAAAGTTCCTGGACGAGAATTAACTTAGAAATTTAATAAAAATTTAAATTGCCTTAATTCTTTAATTTGACCATTCTTCTACAAATTCATGAAAATTGGCGTTTAACTTCACAAATCTCAGACCAATTCGACAAGTTTTCACATGGTTGGCTATTTCTTGAGCCAAATTTTACAATTGTTCCAAATTTAAGGCAATATTTAAAATATTTTAAACCTAACCGAATTATCCCAACCTCCTAAGGAACGCGCTAAATTTTACAAATATATATCATTAAATATTTGAGTTTTGGTGAAAAAAAATAGAGAAACCCAAACCTATAAATTTCCGTTCACAATTTGACTCATGTTCCACTCCACATTCAACAAATTGTGTCAAATTTTAAAAATATTTTAACAATTCCAAATCCATTCGGGATTGTTTTTTAGGTAGAGAAAATCTTCGAATGTAGAATAGATTATGGACGTCCACTATAAAAAAAATTCAAAACAATCTGACCCGGCAATATTTTAAATAATCTGACGACGCCCCAAAGATCAGTAGAATTTTGCTCTTTGTGATGAAAAAAAAAAAAGGAAAATGTTTGCATTCTTACAGCAAAATTTCACCGTCAAATTTCATTTCATCCAATTTAAATTATGTTCTGGATCTAATAGATAACGCTAAATTTAACAACTGTCTAAAAAAATTTCGCTCGAATATTTCTGCTTTAAGAAGTACACATTTTGCAAATTCCATCCCATCACATTCACCACACCAAAAGACAGTTGCAAAAATTTCATTGATGCACTTTCGCCGTTTTTAGATTTGCCCAAATTTATAAAATTCAGGCTCGTAATCAGACTCGTGTTTTTGAATGAATCTTCTTCCATATTCCAATTGTCAAATTATAATGAAAATTATTGTTAAATTAAACTGTTTGTACATCAGTAAATAAACAAAAACATAAACATCATGTTAAGCACAAGCATTGTAGATAATTAGTGGAATTTGATAAAAAACCTTTAACTATATTATATTATACCGATTTTGGCTTTGGTGCCGGTATATTGAATGCCTTACCGATATCTCATTTTGGCTACATATATCAGGCCAGATTCTTTTTACTCTGCAGATGTTAGCATTTGATCACCAATTGGTTAGCACACCAAACATTTTGAAAAAACTTGATACTTGTTCTGCTAAAGAGCGATTAATAAACTACTTTTCGTTGGCTCAATGAATAATTTATTAATATTAGTTAAAGATTCATAATATTTATAAATTTTTCATTGAGCCAACGAAATTCAATCGAAATAGTTCAATAATTGCAGTTTGTTAACACAACGAATAATCTTATTGATTTTTTTTTCAGTGTGGACAGCTAAAATAATAAATGCCTTACAGCTTTACCTTCCGCTGTAGCTGAGATTTGATTGTCTTTTGGGAATATTAGGATTAATTGCAAGGACCGTTACCAAGTTAGCGGCACAGGATCGTTACAAAGTTGGCTGCAAGATTCTGAGGATTACTCTATGTTTCCACATAATAGTACCGTACCGCACAGTGAAAAAAAATTCCTTGGTTTATCTCTGAGATCAACAACAATGTTTAGCGGACAAGTAATGTTTGCAGAGGGAATGGAGTTGTTCTACTCTTTATGAGGTATTTCAGTATTATTTCAGATAGATTGTTGGTTTAGTCCCTCGTCAATGGAGTAATAAACATTCAATCTATTGTAATTTGTATCACCTGTCAAAGCTTAATTCAAGTCGTGGTCAATTAGTTAAGTTGGTTGCACTGCACTCGATATAAGGTAACAAGGAATATTTGACAAAATTATCATTAGTCAATCAACGAAGATTGCCACGATCAAAAATGTTGGTTTCAGCTAACGTTAGAAGCTAGCATTTGATAAAACTGATATCCGTCGACAAACATGCTTGACATCAGTTAAAACAAACAATATTTTTCTATTCATTAATCCATCTACACTTATCACAAATCTACTGAATTTTAAATTTCAAAATACAAACATTTTTGGTTATATATTAATACTATTAACTGTTTTTTCGTAATATTTTTCGTTTAACCAAAATAATTAGTTAGAAATATTTTTAGTTTTTTCCTTTCTCTTTTGTATGTATTATAAGTTTTCATATGAATTTGATAATCTTACTATATAAAAAAAGAAAGAATTATATTTCATATTTATAGTTCCCGTTATTTTTTTTTTACATTCTCATATCTAAACTTTAATAGCTTATAAGAGGTCAAAATTTCTTTTAGTTTTTCTTAATAAATTTTTTTTAAATTTTATTGTAAATATCGATGAATGAATGACTTGTCTCAATTACACAAAACCTTTTATAAAAAAAAACAAAATTCACAATAACATAACCTAATAATAAAAAACAATTTACGCAGTTGAAAAATTAAAATAAAATAAACTATTTGTACGATTTTGAGAGAATGGTTAGAAGGGAAAGGGGTATTGACATTCTAAAATTTAAGTTTTGAATATGATAATTCGAATATGCGTCATTTTCTTTTATTTTGGTAAAAACAAAATAGTTGTACATACGTATTACGCAAGTTCTCTTTAAAACATATAATAGAATCCGTTAGTTATAACTTCAGGTGTTTTTATTAGTTTTTTAAAATAAAATAAAAATTAGTCATATCTGGTATATATTGATAAATATATACATGAATTGATGATAGGACGAGAAGGCTATCATTTTCACAATTCTATTCAAATTTATTCAAAACAGACTTTAATTTAGGTCGTTTAAACAATTTTTTAGTCAATCTATTATGTAAATAATTATGCAAGAAACATTCTTAGAATTATTTATTCACTAAAACTTGAATTTAATGGTTATATTTCAAATCCAATAACTTTGATTTTTTTTAAAATAAAAATCAGGTTCGTCGTCTGAAGTCTTTTGTTCTTTTATTAAAGTTTTCTTTAATTTTTTTTGTGAAAAGTTTCCAATCTCTTTAATTACCAAAAAAAAAACTTTATTTTGATATTTTCCCATTTCTATAACAATTTACTGTATTAAATTTATTAAAAAATTTATTTAAAATTATTAAAAAAAGAAATGTATATTTATTTATTCATTTGGAATGCATTTTACGTATATTACAGTGAATAAATTTTTCTTATTTTAAAATAAAATGAATAATTTTTTTTATTTAACACATTCAAATTATTTATATGTGTGATTGGCTGTGAATTATAATTTAACATAAGAAAAACCGTAAACAAATTTTTTTCGTGTATATAATACTTTTGCAAGTCAAGTTCAGGGACGTTGTATTTGTTTTATTCATGTGATCATTATCTTAGCATTGTTAATTCCTGTAAACTCAAATTTGATACGTTAAAATAGTGTGATTTAATTGTAAAACATTTATGTTGTTTTTTAGTTCGATTATTGCAATTATTTAATTAAATAACTGTTTTTGGAACCGGTGACGATTTAACTTAAAATTTATAGCTGGGTTGGGTTGGATAAAAAATACATTGCTGAAAAAATACATACATCTTCATTAAATATACATTTGTATACGTCGTTTCTCAAACGTAATTTTACAATGTTCAGTTTATTTCTGTTTTTTGTTGCACAGTTAATTTAAAATAGATTGATATATGTGAAGTTTGTGACAGTTATGAGAACAGTTTTTGTATTTTATTCGTTTGCCTAGCATACAAAACATTTCAATTGCATTTATTTGCTTTAAAAAATGTCTACATTTTATAGATACTTTATGCAATTTTCAGAATAATTTTATTTGTGTTAAAAAATTATAGTTTTGACAGTTTTTAACAATACCATACTTGTTTTAGATGTTTTTGTTAATAATTTGTGTTTTTTTTAAACCTGTTTTTTTTAAACAAAGAGCAAAACATAGAAAATAGATAATCTTCAAGGAACGCCATCACGAAATATTATTTATCTTAGGGCGAGCGACTAGAAAAGCAAAACTGCTTCATTCAGCTTATGTCATTTTGTTCCAGTCTACTTTAGTCATAAATAAAAAAGCATTGATCACAGACCAAAAAAGCAAAACTAGTAAAATCATAATTAGTCTTCTGATGACGGAGACGTTGCTGTCTCGATTTTATGGCATTTGTTGTTAGATATGGAACGTATTGAAGAAAAAAAAGAAAAATGTGGTTTCATCCATTAAATGCAAAAAGTACAAAAAATAATTTAATTAAAAACTTTTTGAGTAAACTTCGTAATGGCGAGTTAAAGTTCGAAAACTTTACAAGTTTATGTCCTAAAACATTTGATTAGATTTTGGATATTATGATATACGGAAACCTGGCCGTTTGCACTACCATTTTCGTTTTAGAGCTTCAACTATAGCAATAATTGTTGACGATGTATGTTCAGCTATATGGAAATTACTATCACCTATTTTTTTTCCATCGCCAAAAAAGTGATTGGATTAAAATAGAAAATGATTTTAATGATGTATGGAATTTTCCGAACTGCGCGAGTGGTTGGATCCTCCGAAACCAGCCCGCAGCCTCGAAGACTAAACCTAAGACGATCTTTAGATGAAATAAGAGACTAGCTCTTCATCGAACCGAATAAAGCTATCAACAAAATTGATGTTGGGGTTACAAGACTTTAATGCTCAAATTGGGAGAAATAAAAATCTTAAAACGTTCAAAGGCTGCATCGTCCTATAAGAACTTTTGCACAGCAGAGTTGACTATAATAGACAGTTTAGTTATTTTTATTGCTTTCTCTAAATCGAGCAAGAGGTCTAAATCACAGTGGGCGGTATTCGGGCGAGCGTATATCTTCATCTTAAAGCAGTCAAGAATCACATTCCAGATGACTAAATTTTCGTCTTTATGCCTCATGAATCAAAGCTTATGGAGCAAGGGACGGGCAACGAATTGTAATGTAGTATAACTGCAATAACCACCTCGTGACATCATCAAATATTAATTAAACGCCAAAAAGACCGCAGAGCAATGCGAGCAATTTCCCAACGTCGAACAAAGGTGAGATTTAGGTATAGCTGTTCGAACTGAAAATGTTAATCATAGTGATAAGTGAAAAAATACACAGAACTAAGGCAGTGGCCGCCGAAATTCTGCGTCTACGTCGAGCTCTTGGATAACGCTAACAGAATTGGGCGTGGTGTAGTGCATGGAGAGATGTAGAGTAAATGCTGCGTAAACTTTATAAGTTATTGGCGTTTTAAAACCAACGCAACTCAAGCGTATACTATCCATGTCATGTGCAATGGTCATCCGTACGAACACTAACCCATTTCATATTAATGAAATTGTCCCTTCAAAGTTTAGAATTTGTTTAGGTTAATTTAATTTGACTAATTAATTTACTAATTTAATTTTTACTAATATTTCAGATACATACTACGATTTGCATTTTTGGCTCATTTAAAGTTTAAGCGCAGCCGGATAAAGCGTGATACGTTTGGAACGCCGAATTTAAATTGTTTTTTTTTAATACCTGCCTCTTTATACTAAACTAAAACAAAAAAGACTGGTCTACTGTAAACACCATTGATTACCAATGTATCAGCCTACATTTAATTTGTTATGTTTTAACGATATTTTGTGCGTAGCCAAATAATATTATTGTGACCAACAATGCCTATATATCGGCTACCAATTCAAAACATTTATCATGTGTTATTTGTTGCACTCCACCATTTTCATAACATACCATCCATTTTGTTTTTTTATAAAACTTTAAAAACAAAATCGTAAAAGAAATTATAAACAAATTCAACAAAACTTACACATAAAATCTTACATTTTAGCCGACATAAATATTCAAACAAAATATATCAAAATATAACAACAAATTAAAATATATTTCATGTCATGGATAAAAATATTGTTTTTAATCATATTTACCTTACTTGTTTGAAAACTATAATAAAAATTTATATTTTGTTCCGCCTTACTACACAACTATTTACCTCTCTCTTTTTACTGGTTCTTATCACATAGAATGAATCAAGTAATTTCGGAATAATTTTTATAATGAAATAGATTGTATTAGTGCATATTTTAGTTTTTATATTCAGAACCACGTGCTTTATGGAAAAATTTTTAACTTTCAAAAAAATAATGTATAGAAACAAAAACTGTATATTTAACATTGAGATCACCGGTTAATCATCATCACCAAGCGGAAAAAACGGAACAAAATCAAACTTTTTTATCCAAAGCATGTATGCTCGTTTCTCAATTCCTAAATAATTAATTTTATTTTTATAATATTAACATTTAGTTCTTATCAACAAGTTCTTGTAACCTTTAAGAACTAGTAACATTTACAAACGAAAAAACAACAGTAAATTTTATATTCAACAATCAAGGAATAATTTATGATTAACTATTTGTTTTACAAATGCTATAACAAAAGTTTACATATAATTAGAACCCTTTATAAAGATTTATTAAAAATTATTTCAAATTCACTTTTCCAATCAAAAATTATTTTATTTTTAAAATTCTATACAAAATAAAATTGTTTAATTCTTACGTCATTTTAGAAAAAAAAATTACAATCTCGTTTCAATACAAGTTTTTACTATCACATTTTTTTCTTATATAGCAATTATACCGTTATTATAAGAATGATGGAAACCCAAAAGAAAACAACAATTGTTTTTGTATAGAAATTCATGTTACTTGGTTTTTTATAAAAAAAATTAAATTAATATATGCAATCAATTATCGTTTTTTTTTCAAATGATATTTAAATAACTTTTCAATTCTAACGAAATTTGGGTGTATAGTTTTGTTTTTAGTCAGAACTTGACTACAAGCTACGAATAAAAGTTTTCGTCGAAATTTAAGTTTATGTAATTTGATTTGTTTTTTGACAACCGGTTTTGAATTAAGGCTTGAAATTATTCAAGGTTACGATAGACTGACTGCCATTTATCCGATAATGCCGGGGAATTATTAATGTTATATAAATAAATACAACCGGTATAAATACAAGAAATAGAGAAAGTATTTAAACATTTATAAAAGTACGTACATGTTACGTCATTTTGCCAATTTATTCAATCCAATAATTTAAATTTATTTCAAAATGGTAGTTGAACTGCCTTTGGCATTTTTACCATAAAAGGTCAAAATTTTGCCAATATACTCGCTTGTCTAGAACACCATAGAAGAAAGTATTCGAGGTTGGCTAACGAAAAAAATTGCGGGCGAGAAAATTAGAAATAAAACAATAAAGGGTTACAGAGGCAATAAAAATCTATGCGGTTATTTAAAAAAATGTTGGATGCCACCAATCAGTATAAAATATAAATTGAAACAAAGTTAAAAAAGGAGTCACAGAGGTCATATAGAAAACAAAAACAAGAAAAAGAAAGTATAGTTTGCAAATATACGAAAATAAAAATCTACAGGAAAAACAATAACGACAAGAACGATAGGATATTTGCACTGAGAATAAACAATGGTATCAAAATATTGAAGAAAGACTGGTCTGATAAAGCTCCTTTTTAGTCAAAATAATTCATTACCTTGTATTACAACAAAAACCAATCCACCTGTAAATTTCATTCAATAGCAATTTAAAAAAAAAAATCTATAATTAAAAATAAGCTTAACACCATTTTTATTTTAAAATTAATATTTTGATAAGAAAAATAATCAAAACGACAATGTATTGTGTGTTATCTCTCATAAACTTCTATCTTGTTTGGTTATGTAAGAATTTTTTTTCCCATTCACACCTCACACATATAATTGTTGATTGTATAATTTAAAAGATTCATCAGATAAGACAAAAATTAATTTATTTAAAGACTTAGAGTCGAAGCGTACTATAAGATTAGTTATTTGAACTTGACCTACAATATCTATAAAACGAAATGCACACAAATAAAAATTTTTAACAATATTTATCTAACTAAATAGAAAAGCCAAAATAAAAATATTTTAAATATAAATTATAAAGCGAGAAGAAAGTGATTAAGTAAAATTTCTTATTATTTTCAAAATGTAAAAAAAACCTTTCTAATTTTGCAAAACCGATTTTTTTTTGTTGATGGATTAACACTACTGAATAGTTTATTGAAATTTGAGATAATACCCACAGCAACAAGTCAGTTCTTAACCGCATCAACAATTCAACAAATTATATTTACAATTTGATAGAAAAACTTTAGCTTTCTTATAGTTTAGTGTTCTTGTTTCTTATCACTGAGTTTTAATTTGAGTGTTTATAGTGGACACAAAATTCGTTAGCGATTTTTAAACGAGTTGAATGTTCTTATAATGTTTTTTTTTATTTCATGGTTGAGATGATTATATTTTATTTTATTTCTAAATCAGTGTTAAATTATTATTCTGTTTTTCACTTGAAAAATAGAAATGGAAGCGTATTTAACAAAGATGTACAGCGGAGTGTCATCAAAACAAATCTGGGTTGATAGCAATTCATTGCTATAATTGATCACTAATAACGACAACAAACAATACCTAATAATTCTTAAAGATTTCTCAGAAAGTTTCGATAATCCAAATTGCATCTGTTGCATATTTGCTAATTGCAAAATTGCTAATGCATTTTTGCTAATTGCAAAAACTAGAATCAATTCATCGACGAATGACAAAAAGCCTTAGAAAATCATCAAAACAAAAAGTCCCGAAAAGGTATCACCAAAGACTGACCATCGTGACTAATTTAAAAAACTAAGAATCATCAGAAAATCAGCTTATATTAGCGATTTTGTTGTATCAGAGGATGAAGCTCATTTATTCCTATTTATTTTGACAGACTGAATCTGAATCCAGAATTAACCCTGCACGTTTTAGTTGGGCTCAGAACCAGCACGGAAAAGGGTAATTTTAGCGATTTTCAGATTTCTGCAGATGAAACTTACGTAGTCGCTCTAAATCCCAAGTCAAGGCAAATAGAAGGATTATTTTAGCGACTTTGTATTCTAGTATTTTTTGGTAGATTTTGGTCAAACTAAGACATGCAGAACCAATTTTGGTGATGAATTCAGATTTAGAGCGTCAAAAGATTGTAAACTTTCGTTGAGATTTGTACGAAGAAAATATTGCGACGCTGATGCATATGATGACTTTACCACATCTCTGGAAACATAGTGTTCTAGATGTATAGTGAGCTAAAATCCATCAAATACTTTAATTAAAGACTAACTAATGTTATAGATTTCGCGTAGTTCTAATTATAAAAATATTAAAGAAAGCAGTAGTATCCCAACAAACATAAATTCTGTTGTAGGAGAAAAAATGAAAACAAATTTGATCCGGAAGTGACAAACCAAAGTTTTTGAGCTTTCCAAAAAATATGTGCTCAGGGGACCCCCAACCACTTTGCTCAATATCTCTCAAAAACAAATCAGTTTCTTGCCATACATATTTGCATCTTTTTCCAAAATGTCATCAAAATTCATTCACGAACGAATGTTGTATGCTCCCAACAAACATTGAAAAAATTGTGACACAGTAAACAGGTGTTCGGGAGGCCCTCACCACTTATCCCAATATTGTGAAAAAACTAATCTGTTCTTGATCATTTAAGTCTCCATCGTTTTTCAAAGTGTCATCAAAATTGATTAATTAATGAAGTCTGTATGCTCCCAGCAAACTTTAAAAACAAAGTATGAAAAGTCAGCAGTTGTATGGTAGCCCCCCGCAACTTTGATCAATGTGTTCCAAAAGATGATAATTACCTTCTCACGCTAATTGAAACCCTTTTCATAAGTTTAATCATAATCACTTCATTATTGTAGGCTGTAGTGTGCATAAGGACACTGAAAAAAATTCAAAAAATTACAAAAAAATGTTTACCGGAAGTTAAAAGCCGGAAGTTGGGATGCAGAACTGTTGCAAACCGTACTAAATATTTATGTCCCAAGTTTCATCCAATTTGATTATCAGGGACAGTTGTTATTGAGCTTTCAAAAAAACAGTTGCTCGGGGGACCCCCACCACTTTGTTCACAATCGCTCAAAAACTAATCAGTTGTTTGCCATACATATTTACATTTTTTCCAAAGTGTCATCAAAATTCATTCACAAACGAATGTTGTATGCAAATACAATCATAAAAAACATGATGGAAAAAACACCTGTTGTATAGTGGATTCCTAGCCCTTAATCCAATGTACTCCAAAAGCTGATAAAATCTTTCTCATGTCACTTGAAAGCTTTTATCGATGTTTAGTTGAAGATGAAAATCGATAGGTAATTGTATGGCTACAGTAGGGATAAACCCCTGTAAAAAAAACATTTTCACCGCAGGTGTCAAACCGGAAGTTGGTATGCAGAAATATTGGAAACAGTACTAAAACCTTATATACCATGTTTCCATAAGATCATAAGCCGGGATAAGAAGTTATTGAAGATTTAAACTTAGAGGTATTCGGGAGACCTCCACCATTTTTTCCAAATTTAAAATGAATTCAGATCTTCCATTTTCAAGTGAACTTGGATCATTTGCCAAAGTTTCATCAATATTCTATGCAGGAATGTCAAACACCCACCCACACACAGACGTACACCAAAATTTTTTTTGGCTATTTTATTTAGATAGAGAATGGTCCAAAACAAAAAACAAAATTTGGGGTATGTAAGATTTTTTTTCTCGATAGATTTCATTACTTCACACAATTGAAAATTGTGGAGAAGTAAAAATGGCAGACATAAAAAATGGTTGATAATGTTTTGAAAAATGCAACTGATCTTAGCAAAATATACATTATGTCGATAGATCCAAATTTTACGTTCAATTTTTAAAGTTATAAGGTCACTGAGGCGGGTTCTAAATGCTTGATACATTTTTAGAAAATGTGTTTGATCTTAAAGAAAATGTGTATATAAATTTTAGGTTGAAAAACTTGGTTAAAATTATTTATTCAAAAACAGACTAAATTTTATTTTACAACGAAATGCCCAATTGTTTTTAAATTGTTGATAGGCACTTAGCGTCCTTTTAGTTTATCATCCGTAATTGAAAAACCGAAATTTTTGTCAACTATTTCGTCGTCCAACTGCCTAATTCCTTGCATTGCTTCTCCATCTATAAATAAATTCAAAATATTTATTTATCTACTTTCTACTATGCTATAATAGCAAAAATGACCAAAAGTTTATAATATTCAAATTAAAACGATCGCCAAACTCTTTTAAAAATAATAGGATTGATAAATTTGAAAATCACTTTCGAATGTTTTTTTGTGATATTGATGTTTAGTAGGGAAGCGTTGGTAGTCGACAAGTGTCAGTCAACCTGCATTAATTTTCTAACACGTTTAAATTTAATTCAATCAAATGTCTTTTTTATTCATTATAAGTTTATAAATTGCTTGCAACATCATCGCCTTTACAAACTCCATTAACGAAGTATCAAAAAAATGTAATATCTTGCAACACAATTCCTTTACGGTTTGTTAATTCTGACTGCCTTTTGTGGTTGACGGTCGTGTTTTTTGAATTATTAGTTTTTTTTAGTTTTAAAACCATTTTTACATAATTTTTAAATGTACAAAAAAATTTTGATCAACAAAAGGGTCGGGTTTTTTTAAATTGCTATCGGTTTGTTGAATGTTTTTCTGGAAAAACAGTTAAAATTTTTATCGGTTACAGAATAGAACGACTAATCAATCACATAAGGAATGGAAAACAAATAGATGGAAATACTTACTTAATTGTAGAAATTATTTGTTAAATTGTCCTTTCATCGCCGAAGGAAGAATACAGTTGATAATAAAACGTATTGCACAAAAACCCACGTGCATGACCGGCATGTTAAAACCGGTAAATAAAGCTCATAAATTAATTTAATTTTTGTACAATTAAAAAGATTCATTTCATCTACTTACGTAATATTAAAAAAAATGTCATGAGAATCTTGATTCAAATAACAAAACTCCAACCAACGCACGTGCAAAAGTTCAACAGAATTTTTCATTTTTTATATTTTTACTAAATCAATTTAAAATCACTATTTTATTGGTTAAACTAATTTTAATAGAATATGCTCGAGTAATAAAATTCCCGCACGAATTCCAATAAAACACTTTAAATTTTCGAAATGTATTTTTATGCTTTAAATTACATTGAAGTAGTTTTACTGTATAGATAAACGGATAATACGATCAAAAGTGTTCAAATAGATAGCACGGCCATAATATTTCAAGAACGTTTGATAAGTAATTGGCTTATCGATTAATAAATATTGCTAATAAAAATAATAATTTGACTGATAAACATAATGTTTAATTTTTAACGAGCCGCAGTCAGTATTCATGTCGATATTGATTCCATATTTCGTATTTTTTGTTGGTTAAAAATTTTAATTTTATGGTTAGAGTATTTGGAGGACAAATGAAAACTGCATTAAATTAAATAATATTCATGACCGAATTGGTTAATGGAATTTTATTGTGTTTTATATTAAGTTTAGAAAACCATGAAATCGTACAGGAAACCGTCGTTGAAAACGAATTCAAATCTAGCATCTTCGCTATAGAAATACAATTCTTGATAAATAATAATAAGCAATAATAAAAATTAAACAAATATTAATACAGGTAATATAAATTTAAAACATCGACTGAGCTAAACCTATTTCATAAACTCTGATAAGATTATTAAATTAAAAAAAAAGATATTAATCTTAATTAATTCTGGTTCAATTATCTCTTTTTTATTTATTAATTTCTTAGTGAAAATAAAAAAAAATAAGAAGCTGAATTCAAAATATTTGTTTTCATGCTTAAGGTTGTTGAATTTTTATGAAATGTTAGGTTGTAACATATTTTTGTTCCATTGTTGTGCAAAATGCTTAGTTGTAAAACCAGATTTATTTTTATTATTTTCTGATGTTTAAAACACATCGACATCTTTAACACAAACATATTTATATATGTTAAATTTAGATGCTAATGTTTTGATTTGATAAAATTCTGAATTTCAAAATATTTGTTGAACGCAGTTAGTAAGTCTTCTTTGAACTAACACCTAGAAGTCCGCAAATACATTCAACATCAGAGCAACCATCTTCTATAAAATGTGAGATTCTATATAGTGCTAGGTAGTAGGGCGTATCAGTTTTCAAACGCGTGTGAAGTAAGTTGCAACAGCGAAAACCAAGATTGTTAAATCAAAACATACATAGCGTTTTTAGAGTAAACCATGCTAACTGCACTTCCACCATTAATTAAATAAATGCTTTCGATATTTTCTGATTTTCAAGGATTCTAAACATTTTGTAATAATAAGGGATTAACAATATTTATTGATGCGCTATACATAGCCATAAAAATAAATATTTTTTGTGCTTGATGTTCCCGTTCACGGAATGCTCCATATATGTAAATATTTCAACTTTTTTTCTTGTTTAATTCGTGCATTTTTTATGCTAATTTTTACTCATTTCATTCATCACAAATTTCATTCATTCAGCATTCTACGTAAATAACCTTAAAATAAATTAACAAATCATCTTCATCACACAAAAGTTGAATAAGCACTAATGTTTAGATGCGATTATTTTGCTTTTAAAAATTTAATCAGATTATGGAATACAAACATTTGGAAAATAGTAAACATTTGGAATAAATAAATAAAACTTGATTGGGTGTTGAGTGGTCGAATAGTAAAGTAATTGGATTTGAACTCGAACGACCCAGGTTCGTTTCTCATATCGGGAAAAATGACTATAATGAGTATCAACACCTCGGTATTCAAATTATCCGTAAGCCAATCAGTATTACAGTTAAATTGAAAAAAGCACTCTAAGTCATCACGTGTTATTTTTTAAATTAGAACCAGTGAGGGACACTGGAAGATGGTCTACGCTCCTATACGGACCCTAAAACATCTGTCAGTAGTAGTAACAAGAAACAATATTTCTCAACGAAAACCCTACTAGAGCGAGGGTGAAAATATATCAGTACCTCGGAGGTAAACTGCACTATGTTCTATGTAATTTACTAGTAACATAGTGCAGTTTACCTCCGAGGTATAGATATAATTATTTAAGACAGTTTATATTGCAAAAACTTTTGTTTTAGTATCGCGTTTATTTTTGTAGCTTTTGTGAAGCGTCAGCAATATGTACTTTTCGGGGCTGCCGACAATAAAATGCACTTTTTACTTCCGGTTACAAAACTTACTATGAAAATTTAATCACGTTTAATTTTTGAACACAATGGTAATAAACTTACAAGTAACTGAAGTGAAAACTTCTTTAGGCGCGTTGCGTTGGGTGGTTTTTATGGGAAAAAGTTAAATATTAAAAAAGAGATTGAGATAAATTGTAATCATTTGATACTGAAGTGAAAATCTTTTAGGCACTTTGGGCTATTTTGAATGGGGAAAATTTTATGTATTCACGTGATCGTCACGCTATTATATTAAAAATGTTTTTGAGTGATCGTCACGCTATTATATTAAAAATAAATATTAAAAGAGAGTGAGATAAATGGTAATCATTTGTTATTTTCTTTTATCTTATTCTCGTTTTTTTGATTTATACAATAATTGGAAGATACAAAAAACACTGCTGTTTCACAGTTTTCACTTCTGTGGACTGCTTTTTTTTATTAAAAAATAAATTAATTAATTAATTTTATGGCTATGTAACAAATAGCGTGTTTTATTCGACACAAATGTTTGGTTTTGTGATTTGTCTGTAGTTGCAAAACCTACATACTCATCACAAAAAGTATTACATTAGTGCCCAAACAAGTTTTCAACCAAATTTAAAATTATTGGTTATTTTTGGTGTCCAATAACTCCACTAGTTCCCTCCCACTCATTTACTTTTCTGGTTGAAAAATTTTGGTTTATACTTTATTTATTTTTTGTTGATATCTAATTTACAAACTCTGCATTTAAGCAAAACAGCTTTAATTATTTTGGCGTAAGAAAGCCTTTTTTGAAGGCATCTGCATATAAATGGAATGATCGAGTATGCATCACAGTCACACCTACTTAATGAAAACTAAGTATATGATTTTATAACTTTGAGCATTTATAATCGATCTTCCTATACTATCAGGTGCGATTGAACCTGATTGTGTAAAATGTAAACCAAATAATTCTAATAGATTAACTTGGAAATTAGTATGTAAATTCAATAGCTGATTAATGTATTGTTGATATAGAGTTGTAGTTTTCTTCAAAATCGCAGGACTAACATTTACTTTAAAAATTTAAAAAGCCAGTCAAATATTTTCTATTACAACACAATACTATTACCACAATCCACACCTTTTCTTTTTTATGGTTTAAAAAAAAAACATCTAGCATAACTTTAGTGAATAAAATTAAAAACTGATATTCTAAAATAAACGAATAATCAGAATACTATTTTCCTAGACAGTATTATACCTATACCTAATTGTAGGGATAAAACTGTGTGTAAAAAAGGGCACCGGGAAATTGTTAGTTACTTGCTAGTTACTACAACATTGCAATTGCTAGTTACTACAAAACTGCGTTATTTCTCAGATAAATGTAGAATGCAAATTTATATTTTTGGAGACCAAAGACCGCCGTTTTTTTTCATTTTGAAAATCTTCATTTTGTAAGTAAGATTAAATTAATTGTGAGACCTAACTTTCCTTTTCATATTTGTATTTAGCAAAGTAAACGTAGTATGGTCATAACTTCAATGTTATTAATTTTGTATTGACCTAATACTGGAATAACTAAAACCGATATAATAAAACAAATTTTAAAACTATAAAATAAAAGTCAATTTCAACTATTTTAAAAGTTAAAAAGATTATAGATCTTAATCTTTTGAAAAAGTGCATTAAGTAGTTAGTTGTACTCATTAGATAAAGTTAGTATTTAAAACCAAATCTTTTAGAATTTAAATTTGTTTTTTTTAATAAAAAGTGTTGAGTAGTAGGTATTACCTACATTATGTGTCACAACAACACATAGAAGCCTTTAGACCTAGGGTTACCAACCTAGGGTTACCAACAAGATGCGCTTTATATTTTGTGTTTTTTTCAAGGAATGGATAAATAACAAGTAATAAATCTTACGATATCAGTAATAAAATATGGGATATGTAAGAAATAAAAAGAAAATAACAAGTGGAAAGAAGATGTTTAAAAAAATTGCGGAAACAAACAGGAATTGAAAATAATCTAGCGCGTATCTAGCGCTTTCATCATACGATTATCTCATATGTTAATAAGAGGACTGGCACTAGATTACAATGATCTCCCATCTGGAAGAAATTTTTATTTGCATGAAAAATAAATCTCGAAAAACCAGTGGATTTCCATTTATCGACTGTTTCATTACTATTATTGTCGGAATCTTGCCCATTCATATATTCAAGAGTTTTGATCAGATTTAAACGCACACAAAAATAAAGAACAAATCGAGTAGAATATTTATTACAACCCAATAAATGAAAAGTCACATTTTATATATTTAATTAAAGAAGATGATTAAATAGAAAATTAGATTTAGAAAATAATCGTTTTTTTTTTCAATAAACATATGGTAACAAAATTAATGTACTTTAGAAACTATTCATTTGCCCTTTCAATATGGATTTTAAAAAGTAATCATAATTTTATGTTTTTCTATAAAAACTCATTAATTAATAACAAAAACTGATAAGATTAGAGAATTGTATAAAAATATAAATAATTTTGTTTGCATTTTTTTTAAGTTGATAAGATATGTTTCTCTACTCGTTTGTTCTAGTACGTATTTATTAAAGAGAACAATATATTTAGAAATCGACTTACCGAATGATCCAAATCTGTATCCCACAGTTCTTTTAAGTCCCCTGTTCCAATATCGTAAAAAGTTTCCATGTTCATTGAGGTATCCAGTTTGAAGGCAGATTAAATTCACCGGGTCTCACAAAACCAACCACCACACAATCTTTTTTTTTCTTATTGTAACACAAATAAAAATTTTAATATTAGTAAAATGTTAGTTTTTTTTTGTTATTATAAAAAATAACTATCACTATTCACTTTTTATAACAATTTTTTCACTTTCTATTATAAAATTAAGAATTAATTAATTCTTTTTTCTTTTCTTCCTTTCCTTTCAACAAACAATCAATAATAATACATTTAACCTAATTAGTAAAAACAATTTTTGCCGGTACAATAAATAAATAGTATACTGTGAAATTCCGTTCAATATGTAATTATAATATTTATTTAAGGAATTAATATTTTCTTATTAAAAAATTTAAATTCTTTTTCTTATTTCTTTTTAACTCAGTTCTATACTCGGCAACTTTCAAGTACTAACTAATATGAAAGAGAAGTATAACTAAAAAATGAGTAGGTTGAGAGATGGAACAAAAGAAGAAAACTAAAATTTGTTTAAAAATATGGAAAAGTTTACAATACATGCAAAAAAGAGACACATTGAGAGAGTTTAGTGGTTTGAATTTTGAAAGTCTCTAATCGCTAAATCTCTATTTTGATAAAAGTAGTATGTAAATTTTGTTCTTTAAAGAGAAATGAAATTATTAATTTACTAAAACGATTTTTATAGAATAAAAAAATAAAACGGAAACACGAGAAAATCGTTCCAATTCGTTATGATATAAGCGGCAATTTGGAAAATTCGTAAAATATTCGTTATACGGGCATGATAAATGTATAGACTATAGAGTTTGATGGAAATATATTTTTTTAAATATTAATCATTATGACGTTCTTGTACAACGGGAGTTTATGGTAATTTAGATAATGATATAAAAAAAAAGATTGAATGGAATTTGAATGTACATAATTATCTAGGTAATTGATTTTTATTGTGAACTCAAAAAAATTTGTACAAGGGTGATCTGAACAGTTTAGCTAGTTAAGCACTTTAAAATCCCTAACCCAAATGTGTTTGTTATTTTCGGTTTCCAATAACTCCACTTGTTGCCTCCCACTCATTTTCCTTTATGGTTAAAAGATCGGTTTTCCTACATTATCAGGTGCGATTTAACCGGATGAACAAATCTTAACTGGATTTTTCATTAACATTTGTGTCTCACTCATCAAATTTTGGTACTCACCAAAAACTCATTAAAAACCCAAAGTGTTTGAATCAAAACGACATCCATTACCCACTTCACATTTTGCACTGAACAGCAGCAGTCATTGCTTGATATAGTGGTGGCAGTTGACTAACAATGATTTAACCACATGTCAATTGACATAAACATCTCGTAATCAACAAAAACAGGTTTAGATACGGTATTCATTGAGAATCCTACCTCAACCAAGGTGCGTTAAATAGCAATATAAGTACCCTCAGCTGATTTTTATTTCTAACTTTTAACTAGGGTAGAGCTCGATATTTCGCCTTTTTTTCTCGTATAGCACTAACTCCAGTCGTTTAAAGTCATTTTGAGCTTTTTTATCGTTATGTTTGCTTCGGTGGTTCTAAAGGATCTGCTTTATTTGTTAATATTTCGCGTTGTACTTTTAGTGTTGTTGTTAACATGTCTAGTTTTTTCGAGAATGAGACTATTCTTTTCCAATCAATATCATACCGTGATCTACCCCATTACAAATAGCGTTAAATCTAGATTAATTATTTACTGCGTCGGCAAAAATAAATAAAACCACGCGTAAGAATACGTAGACCTGAAGACGAAGACGATTATCGGATAAAAAGAAATTAAGCCAAATAGCTTCTTGATAGTTATCAGCCGAAGTGATTAAATCGGTTAAAGCAAACGAAAGTGCTTAAGTGATCTGACAACAACTTTTAGAAACAACTATTTTAAATTTAAAATAAAGCAAAAATACGGTAAGTTCTTATGTTGCTGTCCATTTGAATTGCACAGTTGGAAACTCGGAAATAAAACAACGATTATATGACTAAAAGTTCATTCACAAGGTTTAAGCCCTAAACGAATAATTGGAATATTGAAATGAAGGATTATATCGGTAGTAGTTTTGTTTTCTTCAATGAATCCTCCGAGAACAGGGCCAATATGATACTGACAAACAGGATTCCACGATCTACAATTATTTTAAATAAAATGGGTTGTGTAGTAGAAATTACATTATTTGTCACATCAAACCTAAAAGCTTGTATGACCTAGGACCCAATAACAACATGCGTTCTGAGGTGTTGACTGTTGATAGACGCAATTTTAGTATGTTTTTACATTAGGTTTTCTCCGTTCAATGTATACACTTTCGTATGTACATTGACACTGATCTCTTTGATAAAATTGTATTACCGTCTTTGTTTCTTATTGGTGGTTTCTGGCCACAAATAAAAAATCCAAGCTATAGATCAAATGATCTATAGCTTGGATTTTTTATTTGTGGCCAGAAACCACCAATAAGAAACAAAGACGGTAATACAGTATGTTTTTACGTTTTTTTTTTTAAATAAAATGGATAACTGAACAATAAATCCTTTCATATATATGACATAGACCAATAAAGCCTAAAGGGCCACTTTTTAACCATATATTTTGTTGTCATAGTTACGTCCAAAAAAGTAAAAAGCATTTGTATTTGTTCAAATTCTATAAAAAATAGAAATTTTTATCAAAGTAGCCTTTCGGCTCCAAATTTCCTAATCCAATTAAAATATTTGTTATTCTTTATCGTCATAGTTATTCGATTTGTTTGAAAAGAAATAACAAATATATTGGTCAAAGCCTACTTGATCAACATACCTTTATTTCAAAATTTATAAAATTTTCAATTTTGAGTTAAATAAACAATTTTTTATTCGCCTATATATTAAAGTGTTAGTTTATTACTGTGATTTGAGGCCTTAAAGTGTCACTTTTTAACCATATATTTTTTTGTCATAGCTACGTCCAAAAAAGTAAAAAACATTTGTATTTGTTTAAATTCTATAAAAAATAGAAATTTTTATCAAAGCAACCCTTAAATTCCAAATTTCATAATCCAATTAAAATAGTTGTTATATCATTTGTTGTCATAGTTACAGAATAATTTGGAAAAAATAACAAATATTTTGTCAAAGGTAACATGTTCCACATATTTTTATTTCAAAATTTATGCAAATTTATAATTTTAATTTAGAATAAACATTTTTTTTTTCAAATCTTTTGCTTGCGGCGAATAAAAAATAGTATATGATGCACGGACGTAAGCTGTTTTGGACTTAATGTGGGTGCAAATCAAGGCGCTAGCAAACTCCACATACGTCCAAAATCTTTAGCTTTACGTCCTAGCATCATAATGTACTATTTTTTAAATATTTTGCTTGTGGTGAATAAAAAATAGTATATGATGCACGGACGTAAGCCATTTTGGAGTTTGGGCTTAATGTGGGTGCAAATCTCTGCTGGCGCCTCGATTCGCAAACTCCACATACGTCCAAAAACCTTAGCTTTACCTCCTTGCATCATAATGTACTATTTTAATAAATTTGCAGGAACAAAACTAAAATTAGTTTCCAATCCAGCTTTAGAGGTATGTTACTCGTACCTGTAATGCACTGTCTTTTTCAAAGATTAAAGTCCAGATATAGGGTAAGATGGAGGATCGTTTCTTCGAGAAAACGTGCCATCATCAAATAAAATTCCATAACTAAGATTGAGGGTGCTATCGTTGACTTAATAGAGTTCATCAAAAATTGAAGAAAAAACGTTTTCATAATTATCAAAAATTAACCATTCACCTAAATATGATTCGCCATTCCTCAAAATGCCATGGTATGAAATATGGTCATCTTAAACTACAACAAAATCCAAATAATTACCTTTTCTTTTTTTGAAAAAAATATACAATGAAACCGAAGTTTGACATTTGACTTTAAATAAGATAATTTGTTAAAATTTCAAACTCAACAGATTTTCTCAATACGGAATAAAATTAATTGCTTCTATATAAGGTTCCAACTATTCTACATAGTTGGAATCTTATAGTTCCGGTATTTTAATTTTTATATAAAAGCTCCAAGTACAAACTTAAAGAATATTTTCAAATAGCGGTTAAACAAACAACAAAGTATATAGGGATAGCTTTAACCCAAAACCCAAATAATCTGATCCATCTTATTCTCAACCGCATAATTCATAGCCTATCACCATATTAAATTCGCACATTGACCTACATCACCAATCATTTAATTTTTTTTTTCATTATTATAATAATATGTAGATTATCGAATTACTAAAATTTCTTACAAAAAAAAAACAACTTTCTAAAAAAATTAAAATTTACCTTCGACAAAAGCACATGGTAACATTTCTCAAACGTTTCAACGAGTGAGAACAGTAGCAATCATACCGTTATTATTCTCAGTCCAACAAGAAAAAACAAACGATATCTTTCTTATTTCTTTTAAGTTCACTTTATAATTTTATTCTGATTAATTTAAAATCTATAAAAAAATATATCTCTGAAAAAAAAATTATTATTTTTTCTTCCTATTTAATCACTTTAAATTAAAATCTGAGATGAATAAATTTTTATATTTTTTTATATAAGAATAAAATAAGAAACAAAAACAATATTTAATATAAGAAAACCGAAAACTTGTTTTTTTTAATTTATTATAATTCGTATAAGAAGTTGAGAGGAAGAAAGAAATTTTAGAGAACGAGAAAGAGAATTGTGTTTTTGAATTAATGAATGAAAGCACGAATAAAAATCACATTTTGATTATGTGGAACTCACTGGAGATGAGTTGGAGAATTTAAGTCAGAATTTTTTTTATTCGATTTGTTTTAAATGTCAGTAATGAATAAATTTTAGTATTGAAAAAAAGTTGAAAGTAGATGTTAGTCGTATGGCTTTTCTATATAACTTTTGTTTATATAAAGTTGATGGTGTACATTCTTAATCCTCCGTTTTGAAAGATTAAAAAATAGCGATGTAGGTTAGGGTCTGTGTAGTTGGTATCGACTAGGTGTGAAGCGTTGCATCAGAATGTAAAAACGAAACCCAAAAGCCTCAATTACGGATTTAAAAAGAACAAAACCATAATTATTTAGTCTTCAAAGGTAGGCAAAATACATCATACTCTTCCTCGAAATTTGGTGGAAATTTTTAGGTGAATATAGAATTACATCGAATTAATATGATATTTTAATTCATGGGGAAAAACTTATGACTTAACTGAGCTTTAGAATTTTTTTTTTTTTTAATTTGGTCATAGTATGATACCAATAGGTTACCAAATTTAGTAATTAGATTTCGGCAGAAGTGTATCTTCTCGAGTAAAGAACTCGAGAACTAGAGCAGCAATATAAACAAAATTAGTTTATTTCTTCGAATTATTTGTAGCGAAAAATTTGAGTTTGTGGTTATGGGTGATAATTTGATATCGTTACACATAATTTTATGGTACATCCACAAATTTAATAAAATCCAACAAATATTTTAAGATGTATATAAATTGCATCATATGTACAAACAACCAAAATATTTGCTAGGATCCATAAATATATCGCAAAATTTGAAAAAAACCAAAAATTTATTTGATTTACAAATGTGTAAATCAATAAATAAAAATTTTGTAAAAGTGACTTTTATTTTTTTGAGTGTGTAAAAAGAGGAGTACCAAGCACATTTGTTTTTCACGATATATCTCAGTAATTATTATACATTTCTGTCAATTCGACAAATATGTTTCATCATCATTAGTGTTCTGCTTGCGCAGGTCCCTGGTGTATCCGCCAATTGTCTCTCCCCTGAGCCGTCTCTTTCATCATTCGGCACCAGGTTTTTCCTTTGCCTTATAGAGCTCCTCCATATATTCTTTCCATCTTTGCAAAATTTGTTTTTCTTCTTTCAGAATTACACCCTCCTGACTCTCCACTTCTATACATTTTACTCTGTTCCCTTCTTCGGTCGTTGTTAGTTCTCTCACTTTGTTATATACCAGATCATGTCTTCCAGATTTAACTATTTCTTCAATTTCTTTACACTCATTATTAAACCATGCCATGCAACCATTCTTCTATACTTTATTCGTCCTTCTTCAGTATTTAATTTTTTAAACTTTCCTCCATTTTATCTACCGCATACCCTGTGTAATCCACGGTTTCTTTGGTCGAACTCCTTTCTACCCTAATTTCACACACTGTTTTTATATTTTGCTCTCACTATCCTCTACTATTGTTGTTTTCAATATTCTCATTTCTCTTTCCATATCCAAACCTGTTTTCTCGGCATCCAGAGACTTTAATTTCTCTAAATCCCATTTCTTGATTTTTGCTGCTTTCTTTAATCTTTTAAGTTTTATTTCTAAAACTGCTAGTAAGAGCACATGATCACTGTGTATATCTGCACCAGGTAAGGTGTTTGTCTTCTTCACTCCATTTCTATATCGCTCGTTAATCATTATAAAATCTATTTGTTTTCTATAGAGATCACCAGGTGATTTCCAAGTATACAACCTTCGTTTATGATGCTTAAACCACGTGTTGGTAACTATTACCTTCTTTTCTTTACAAAATTCAATCATCCTATCTCCTCTTCCATTTCTCAAACCCAGACCAAATTTTCCAACTACTCCCTCGACCTCTTCTGACCCCACACTTGCGTTCCAGTCCCCCATCACAATGTGACAGCAACCCTTCCCTTCCTCATTCAAAATCCCTTCAATCCGGTTATAAACCCTTTCCACCTCTTCGTCATCATAGTCACTTGTAGGCATGTACACTTGAATGACTAGAATACTCTTCGGAGCACTGTTTATTTTTAATGCTATAATTCTATCGCAGTCATATATTACCTTACTAATACAAGTCTTTAATCTGTTATTTACAATAAATCCCACTCCGTTCTTTCCTCGCTTTCCTGCAATGAAGTAGAACACAGCGTCTTTCATATGTTCCTCACCGAATCATGCCCATCTCACTAATCCCAACTATATCCATGTTATTCTTAATCATTTCCCTTTACAAGTTTTCTAGCTTTTCTTCCTTAAGCATACTTATCACATTCCACGTTCCAAACCTAACTTTGTTATCACTTCTCCTTTCCTGATCACGTGAGGTCTTTCTACACTGTTCCCCCGGAAATCCGATTGGGAAACTATTAGTATTCAAAAAACTCATGTTACTTTTTCTTCTTCTCCTACACCTTTTCTTGGAACACCATTTATGTCTTTAATGGAGTGGTTTTCCGTTGCCTTCTCAATCCTGATGCCATTGATCTCGAAAGACTCATCCGCCTTTGGGGGCAGTTTCCCACCCCCAGGACAACAGAGCGCCTCGTTCTATTTTTCTATATGTTTATACCTTTATTTGATATCATTTGCTTAAAAAGCTGGTATTAAGTAATAAGGGTTGAATGAATTTTGTAGGTTCATTTCAAACCGTATTTAATTCTTAGAATAATGATAAAATTAGTAAAATTATCTACTTTTAGTTCGTTTATATAAATAATTGAACTACAATCCAAATACATAAATTTAGATTTGTTTATATAGAATATAGAGTCAAGTCAAATAATTACATGGTGACAGCTGTGGAAAAATAGAAAACCGAAAATCAAATAATCACGTCAAAAAAGAACTTCCGCAGAGATTCAATCGATTTTACCTGAACTGCTTATCGGGTTCCAACAGAGCAACCAGTTAGAGTTAGAGTTAAAGTAAAAGTTAGATTTAGAGTTAGAGTTAGAATTAGAGTTAGAGTTCGAATTAGAATTAGAGTTAGATTTAGAGTTAGAGTTAGAGTTAGAGTTAGAGTTAAAGTTAGAGTTAGAGTTAGAGATAGAGTTAGAGTTAGATTTAGAGTTAGAGTTAGAGTTAGAGTTAGAGTTAGAGTTAGAGTTAGAGTTAGAGTTAGAGTTAGAGTTAGAGTTAGAGTTTGAATTGTCGTTAGAAATAGAGTTAGAAATAAAACTAGAATTTATAAGAATTAGAGTATGAGTTATTGATTTATAGATCATTTTGTAACGACCTTGATTAATTCTTGGCCGTTATCAGAATCTCTAGCAGCGTTATTTGATGACGCAGCACATTTGCGAGGCTATGACTCAGAGAGAAGGTGGCGTGGTCCTAGTCATCAAAACTGCTTAGAGCTAGATTGTGCTGCATATGAAGATCGTGTTTCATACGATAATAGTAAAAGAAATAATATCAAGATTATGTGAACCTTTTTTCATAACACAAAAAAAAACAGAACCTATTGAACAGCAAATTCAAATTGACTTCCCAGAACAACACTAACATGCCACGAACATTAAAGTAGTGGACTTAATCCCACCCCGTGCATTGTGTTTTATTGCACGCCCAGCGTGGTATGTCGATATCATCCAGGCACTATCCTATTTACAACATCATATTACAAACACTTACAATTCGCAAGATCAAGAATACATGCGCGTACAGATTGATAAGAAAAAGAACTAAATTTAGGATAATCAAATCACAGTATTTATTTCAAAAAAAAGTTAAAGCAAACATAAAACTATTCAAAAGAAACAATTATTCGCATTACCGATACTGGTACTATAGATTGGTGACGTACAGACATACTATATAATGCTTTATATATTTTACAACTGTATAAATTTGTATAATTATTTTAACACATACATTTAATAATACGGTTCTCTAATAACAGAAAAATTCACTGTGATATTATTGAATATTTTAGATAAAAATAAATATTTAATAAGAATAAATATTGAATTTAAATGTGTATATAATTTAACGAAATAAGAAAAACAAACTTACATTAACATTGCTATAGCTGTGAATCCCAAAACCATGGCTTTGTTTTCCAGGCGATTGTATTTTTTATACCTATTAAATTTTTAAATTAGCACAAACACAAAAACTTAAAACTAAACTCGTAAACTTTTGAACGAGCTAACCCATCACAACATAATAATTTTTCTTCTTAAGAACTCCTTTATTTAAATTTTATTTCTTATTTTTGATTTGTTAATTTCTTTCCCGAATATCAAATTTTCATTCCAATAAAAACTGCACTCAATTATAGTTGTACAGTTGTACGCCACAAAATATATATACAATTAACAATGCCGGCTGTAATGTTTGCAGTTAAATTCCGGTGGATTAGCAAATTGATGAGTAATAGTTTTATACTGCTAATCCACGATAAACTACACGAAACAAGAGAAAAGAAACAAATTCACCAATCAATTTTGTTTTTGACTTTAATGAAATTATATAAATTTACTAGAATTTACCTTAACCTGCTAACTTTAACTATCACAGTTTTTTTTCACTTTAGATGATCTGTTTCAAGTTAATTTAAACTTTATTTTTTTAATAAGAAGTTAGATTTAAATTTAATTATTTAAATTCAATTTTAAATATTTCTTATCACTTGCACAATTGATCTGCGAATGATTTTTAATTTGATAACAACATTAACGATTATAACAATTAATCACCCACACGCAAACAATTATGTACAAATTACACAGACAGGATTAAGCCGTTATAACAATGTAATAAAAAAAACCTACCAAATTGGACAGTGGCGTAGCTATATTGATTAAAGGCATATTGGAACAAATCAGTTTGTTCGTTACCACTGTAACGACCTTGATTAATTTTTGGCCGTTATCAGAATCTCTAGCAGCGTTATTTGATGACGCAGCACATTTGCGAGGCTATGACTCAGAGAGAAGGTGGCGTGGTCCTAGTCATCAAAACTGCTTAGAGCTAGATTGTGCTGCATATGAAGATCGTGTTTCATACGATAATAGTAAAAGAAATAATACCAAGATTATGTGAACCTTTTTTCATAACACAAAAAAAAACAACAGAAACTATTGAACCATATCACAGTAAATTCAAGTTTACTTTCCAGAACATCACTAACATGCCACGAACATTAAAGTAGTGGACTTAATCCCGCCCCGTGCATTATGTTTTATTGCACGCCCAGCGTGGTATGTCGATATCATCCAGGCACTATCCTATTTACAACATCATATTACAAACACTTACAATTCGCAAGATCAAGAATACATGCGCGTACAGATTGATAAGAAAAAGAACTAAACTTAAGATAATCAAATCACAGTATTTATTTCATAAAAATTAAAGAAAAATAAAGCAAACATAAAACTATTCAAAAGAAACAATTAGTCGCATTACCGATACTGGTACTATATATTGGTGACGTACAGACATACTGCATAATGCGTTATATATTTTACAACTATATAAATTTGTATAATTAAATTATTTTAACACATATATTTAATAATACGGTTCTCTAATAACGGAAAAATTCACTGTGATATTATTTAATATTTTAGATAAAAATAAATATTTAATAAGAATAAATATTGAATTTAAATGTGTATATAAATTAACGAAATAAGAAAATTAAACTTACATTAACATTAACATTACTATAACTTGAAAATTGGATACGGCTGCGAATTGTTTAAATTTTCTATCGGGTTTTTCCTTCATCCAACACTTTCAGGTTTTAACGAAATAAACGACAAAGAATATGCGCAACTAAATATCGCTCTTTTTTTGTGCCGTATATGTTCCATAAAGGAACGTAGGTTGTCAACAAGTGTCCTTCACTTGTATTAATTTCATCAATTCACTCCATTTTATGGTCGAGTTTCACTTGAAGACTTACCACCCCGATTACCGAAGGCAAGTCATGTCACTTTAAATTACCAAAGTCACATCGCATCAATTTTCGTATTGTTGAAGCCGTTTTTTACGCCTCTAGTCATTTTATACGACAGATGTCACTTTAAATGACATTTTAGTCGCCTCAATTTTTCATGTGACAATAATTTTTTCAAACGCCTTTAATTGTTTTTGTGAAATTGAAGAACGTAAAATTTAAGCTTTTTTTAGTTTTGGAGTTTTACCGTTTCATAATTATTAGTTTTAGTCGTGACCGTTTTTATCGACTTCAATAATACCAATTTTTAAGCGACGTGACATGACTATAGTCATGTCACCTGATGTGACACGACTTCAGTAATCGGGGTGTAAGTTTATCGATTAGTTTTATATGGGTGTCAGCCCCTAGTTTTTACAATCTATCAACTATATTAGTTGACTATCGGTCAATTGGAAAAACGGTGTATTAATGGTTGTAACTATTTTGCTTAAAAACACGTTGACCTAGATGGGAGTCAAACCCGGGTCCTCCGAGTTCGAAGTCTATCGTGCTACTACTAGGCCACTCAACAAACATTGTATCGCTCTTATCACGCCCAAAATTAAGCAAAATAGTCAGTATTAGCACGTATTTGTCATAATACATAAATCAGTAATGGTTTTAATAACTTTGTGGTTGACTTCTTTAGTGAAGAACTTTGAACCTTTTAAGAAGCACATTTTTCAATTCAAAATATTTGTTTATGGCGGTGAATATTGCTCATAATGTGGAGGATTTTAAAGCCCAACCAAACCGTCTTTGTCTTTCTGCTCAACCATTAAGTGTATTAATTAAAAATATTTATCTTGATCTAACTTAATTGTTTTACCAGCAACAGATATACATCGATCGTTCTGTTGTAGCACAGATTATCCATCATCAACTTATTCGGCATATTTAATTTATTTACAAGTAATGCAATTGAATTGTTTTATTGCTGGCTTACAAGGTTACAAGGAAACATTTTTGCAAAGTTGCCTAAGGCCTGATCGATTAAATTTAAACTGTGTTGGGGAAGTCACATTAATTAAATTTACAAAAATCAGAAGTTAGAATAGCCATAAGCTCACAAACAATGCTTTCTAACTTTGTTGACGCGAGTATTTGATTTCCGGTGTTCTACTTTTCCACCGCTGTCACCATGTAATTATTTGACTTCCTGTTCTATTCTCTAATCATCTTTCATCAATAATTAATTATAGAAAATAGTCAAATCAGCAACGTTTCTTCTATGAAATTTTCATAAACCACAAAATGAACCTGATATGAATTTAACAAAATTTAGCAATACCAATTAAAATATTTTTACGACCTACGATTTACATAAACGCAATGAAATAGAAAACAAAATTTTATTCAGCCTTAATTTTCAATACACAATATTTGAAAAATAAAATCAACGTCACATTGTTTCTAAGAAAAAGGGTTTGACCCTGACATAAAATTAAATATATCGAAAATAATTACGTAGATTTCTGGAACTTACTTTGTAAATAATGGATTTTCCTAGAATATGCGAGAAGTTAAGCAGAATTATATACAAGTAATGCCTTTTGTAGAATTAGACCAGGGTCGATAATTTTTGTAAACAAAAAAAATAATAGTAGGATCAAACCCATTAGAAAAGGAGGAGAATATTATAAAAATAAAAGGCAAAATAATTTACGGGCGATCTGAGGTCGGGAAGGGGAAGGGGTGAGTTTTTAAGGGTAAAAAACAGTTTATCTCGATTTCCAGCAAAACTAAAGGTCCTATGGGAAAAATTTGAATGGCAAAGTTGTAGGTAATAAAAAGATCTAAAACTTTGATTTAGGCACTTTTTTCACATAAGCTCAAAATTTATGTGAAAAATTCAAAAAACCAAGGTTTTGGTTTTTTATTCTTATCTTTTACAAAAAAATTTTTTTTTTCACGAAATTTGGTGAAAACTTACCTTTTTATGTCCCAAATACGCTGTAATTTATTTGATTTGAAATATTTATTTTCTCACCTTATTTTGAATTAATATCGAAAAAGCACCCTAATTTTCAATCGAAAATTCACCCGTCAAAATATCAGCTTTTTTCAAATAGTTGGTATGCTTTCTGTTCGTTGAAATCTCTATTTTCCGATGATGAAAAAAAAAAATATATTACTATAGTAAATCTTCTCAGAAAATGTAAAAAATGAAATGAATTTTCGATTGAAAATTAGGGTGCTTTTTCGATATTAATTCGAAATAAGGTGAAAAATAAATATTTCAAATCAACTACAGCGTATTTAGGACATAAAAAGGTAAGTTTTCACCACATTTCGTGAAAAAATTTTTTTTTGTAAAAGATAAAAATAAAAAACCCAAAAACTTGGTTTTTTGAATCGAAAATTCAATTCATTTTTTGCATTTTCTGAGAAGATTTACTATAGTATTAAATTATTTTTTTTCACCATCGGAAAGTAAAAATTTCAACGAACAGAAAGCATACCAACTTTTTGAAAAAAGCTGATATTTTGACGGGTGAATTTTCGATTGAAAATTAGGATACTTTTTCGATATTAATTCAAAATAAGGTGAAAAAATACATATTTCAAATCAAATAAATAACAGCGTATTTGGGACATAAAAAGGTAAGTTTTCACCAAATTTCGTGAAAAAAAAAAAAATTTTTGTAAAAGATAAAAATAAAAAACCAAAAACTTGGTTTTTTGAATTTTTCACATAAATGTTGAAGTGATGTGAAAAAAGTGCCTAAATCAAAGTTTTACATCTTTTTATTACCTACAACTTTGCCATTCAAATTTTTTCCATGTGACTTTTAGTTTTGCCGGAAATCGAGTTAAACCGTTTTTTACCCTTAAAAACTCACCCCTTCCCCTTCCCGACCTCAGATCGCCGGTAAATTATTTTTCCTTTCATTTTTATAACATTCTCCTCCTTTTCTAATGGGTTTCATGCTACTGTTATTTTTTTTCACTTTTTATTATTTTTAATGGCTTCTCCTCTGGTCTAAATAAGATTAGTTTTATTTTAGACTGCAATAGTGGAAAGTTAAAATTTAAATTAAACTGTGATAGTTTAAGTGAAATGTGATTATGTTAAATTTAATTTAATTGTGAATAAACTCTTAAGAGGTATTTAAAAGAAATTTTGTGTACCATTTTGTACGCTGTGTTTATACTGGAAACCGCAAAAAAAATGGTTAGCAGTTACAAAATGTTCAGATTGATAAATAAAAAAATTGTCTTGAATAAGTTTTCAATAAAATTCACGAAGTTTTTATTAAACTAACAAAAATTTGTAAATTGTTCTATTAAAATTATTTGAAACACAGACACTGTCAAAAAGAATTAAGGTTGTCCTAACAGAGAGCACATGCAAGCTGATGAGTTTAAGTTATTGTATTTTATGCGAAGACGTATTCTGAAGATTATATATATACAATTAGTTACATTTCGTGTGATTCCATATTACGTTAGTGGTATGTATATTTATATAAGCCTATTTTTATATTACAGGTATCCCTCGTTTAACGCGGTACTTATACAACGCGTTTTCGATATAACGCTATTTGAAAAAAAAATCGGTTTCAGTATAACGCGAAATTTCTACTTTTATAACGCGAAGTTGAAAAGAAAATACAATACGAATGTGTTGAATTAAAAACTATCATTACAGTGTGAACCTTTGTGGATTTTAGATGTTTAATTGGGAAACAATTTTATTCTAAATTTTGTCTTTTTATAATTTAAAATTAAAAGGTTGAAAATATAAGTTTTTAATAAGGTAAATAAATTTTTTTATAAGTTTTAAGTTATATATGTGATCGAGGATAGATTAAATAGATTTCTGTTGTTGGTTAAATAATTTCTTTAGTATTTTGGAATGTTTATTAGAAAAAAATGCAAAATTTTTTTAAGCACTTTTCGAATTAAATTCTTTCGTACAAGATAACTAATGAAATCGTATTTAATATGTACATTAGGGTGTCTCACTAAAATAGCTTTATTTTAATTTTCATAACCTTGAACCGGAATTAGGTTCATTATGGTCTTAAAAGCATCCCTGAATTTTTTCAGATTTTTTAAAAAAAGTTTAGAACTCGCTATTTTATTTTTTATGTTCCAGTGGCAATAAAGTCTACATAATATCAGTTTTTCGAAAATAACTTTTTCAGTTTTGATCTTACAAAAAATATTATGGAGCTAAAAGTTGTAGATCTTGAAAAAATACATCGAGTTTTTTCTTTTTTTATGAAAAAAAAATTTTTTTCAAGCTAAAAAAAAACGATCTTTTATATTCGAATTTTACAGAAATGACTAATAACGTTCGTTTTTCACCTATAACTATGTTAGTTTTGATTTTACGAAAAAGCAATCGAAATAAAAGTTGTAGATCTTGAAAAAATACATCAATTTTTTTTTCTGCTTAAGCAAAAAAAAATAAATTTTTTTAAGCTTAAAAAGGATGATCTTTTTTATTCGAATTGTACAAAAATAAATAACAACGTTCGTTTTTCGCCAATAACTATTTTAGTTTTGATTTTACGAGAAAGTTATGAATCGTAAAAAAACCATCGATTTTTCTTGGTTTAAGCAAAAAAAATTTTTTTAAGCCTAATTACTACTTTAAGCCTAATAACTAATTACGTTCGTTTTTCGCCTATAACTATTTTAGTTTTGAATTTACAAAAAATTATGGAAATAAATGTTTTACATCTTGAAAAAATACATCGATATTTTCTTTGTTATGAAACGAACGTTATTAGTTATTTCTGTAAAATTCGACTATAAAAGATCGTCCTTTTAAAGCTTGAAAAAAAAATGGTTTTTGCTTAAACAAAGAAAAAATTGATGTTTTTTACAAGCTCTACAACATTTATTTCAATAACTTTTTCGTCAAATCAAAACTAAAATAGTTATAGGTGTAAAACGAACGTTATTAGTCATTTCTGTAAAATTCGACTCTTAAAGATCGTTCTTTTTAAGTTTAAAAAAATCTTTTGCTGCTTAAACAAAGAAAAATCAATGTTTTTTTTAAGATCTACAACTTTTATTTCCATAACTTTTTCGTAAAATCAAAACTAAAATAGTTATAGGCAAAAAACGAACGTTATTAGTTATTTTTGTAAAATTCGAATAAAAAAGATCATCCTTTTTAAGCTTAAAAAAATTTATTTTTTTTGCTTAAACAAAGAAAAAAATCGATGTATTTTTTGAAAATCTACAATGTTTATTACCATAATTTTTTGTAAGATTAAAACTAAAATAGTTACAGCCGAAAAACGTACGTTATTAGTCATTTCTGTAAAATTCGACTATAAAAGGTTTCGACTATAAAAGTTTAAAAAAATTTTTATTACTTGAACAAAGAAAAAAATCGATGTATTTTTTCAAGATCTACAACTTTTATTTACATAATTTTTTTTTTGTAAATTCAAAACTCAAATAGTTATAGGCGAAAAAGGAACGTTGTTAGCCATATCTGTAAAATTCGACTATAAAAGATCGTCCTCTTTAAGCTTGAAAAAAAATGTTTTTTGATTAAACAGAAAAAAAAATCGATGCATTTTTTCAAGATCTACAACTTTTATTTCCATATTTTTATCGTAAAATCAAAACTAAAATAGTTATAGGTGAAAAACTAACATTATTACTTATTAGTCATTTCTGTAAAATTCGACTATAAAAGATCGTTTTTTTAGCTTGAACAATTTTTTTTTTCATAAAAAAAGAAAAAACTCAATGTATTTTTTCAAGATCTACAACTTTTAGCTTCATAATATTTTTTGTAAGATCAAAACTGAAAAAGTTATTTTCGAAAAACTGATTTTATGTAGACTTTGTTGCCACTGGAACATAAAAAATAAAATAGCGAGTTCTAAACTTTTTTTAAAAAATCTGAAAAAATTCAGGGATGCTTTTAAGACCATAAAGAACCTAATTCCGGTTCAAGGTTATGAAAATTAAAACAAAGTTATTTTAGTAGGACACCCTAATGTACATATGCATACATAATTAATTTTCCCATTCATAATTTCAAAAAAAATTTTTTAGCCATGAATAGTAAAATTTCAACTGTCAAAAAACCTACGCTAAAGCGAAAATTTATTACCTTAGATGATAAAATTAGAATTCTAGATAGATTGAGCAGTGGTGAAAAAACAGTAATCAATACGCACCATTAAACAAAATGAAAATAAAATAAGAAATTCTGTTATTGTTAGGTCATCAATAAGAGCAAAACGAGTTGGACGTGTGCACCATGTTTTAATAGAAAAAATAGAAAAAGCTTTAGTTTTGTGGATAGAAGACTGTGCTACAATAAAAAATGCCGGTCAATACAAATGCCATTAAGGCGAAAGCTCTTAAAATTTTTACATATTTAAAAGAAAGTAATCAAGATGCAATGCAAGTAGCCAAATCATGTGAGCAAATGAAATTCTTAGCTAGCAGTGGTTAGTTTGAAAACTTTAAATCACAATTTGGGCTACAGAATATTAAACTTCAAGATGAAACTGGATCGGCAGACATAGAAGCTGGGAGGGCTTACCCTGAAACTCTTGCCAAAATTATTGAAGAGGGTGGTTAGAAGAAAGAACAAGTCTTTATTGCAGGCAAAACAGGTCTAAATTGGAAAAAATGCCGCATCGGACATACATCTCAAAAAATAAAAAAAAATGCACCAGGTTTTAAGGCCGCCAAGGACAGAATCACTCTACTTCTCTGCAGTAATGCATCAGGGGACTATATAACAAAACCGGTTTATAAACCGGTCTTTAAATCCACGAGCTTTGAAAAACATTGATAAATCTAAATTAGCTGTTCATTGGCGAGCAAATAATAAGGCTTGGGTTACAACCAGTATGTTTCGAGATTGGTTTTTTAATTGTTTTATACTTGAGGTTTAAATTTATTTGAAAAAAAGAACCTCGTTTTCAAAGTGCTGTTAATTCTAGATAATGCCCCAGGACATCCAAGAAACTTGAACCTTCTTAATGTAGAAATAGTTTTCCTACCACCCAATACCACGTCTATAATTCAACTGAAAGACCAAGGTATAACAACTGAATCTCCAACCTCCTCAAATATCGCACATGAAAGAAACGACGTCACTTCGGAGGAAGATATCTGTGAATCAATTCCAGATTTCACCCTCAAGCGCATAAGAGGGCTTAAGTTTGGTTGAAAAAATGAAATCTTTCTTTACAAATAATGATCCTACATTGGAGAGATCGAGCGAAAATAATAAGGCAAATAGATATTAATCTAGAGCACCTTATTATAAAATTGAAAAGGATCTTAAAAAAAAACCGAGCAAAGATTGATAACTGATTTCGCAATGATAAAACCAGTGGAAGAATCACAAGGTCCCATAACTAGTTTTTTGTCCAGTAGCAAAAACTATGTAGAAGAAATATCTTCTGATGAAGCTATTGTACGCCCAAAACGCTTTTCAGGAATAATATTTCAAGACAGTGAAACAGAGTAGTCCTGATCATGAACAACAATGAAGTTTGTTATTAAACTTTTATTTTTTTTCAGTTTGTTTTTAAATTTTATAATACATATGTTATATTTATTTTGTGTTTTTATTTTATAACAAAGTCTGAATTTTAATTTTGAGTTGAAATATATGTGCGTCTGTTATTAAGTATGTATTTTATTTAAAAAAAACCTATTGGAACGAAACTCCCAAATTTATATGAAATCTATGACTTATATAACGCGAATTTACATAACGCGAAATTTTTCTGGAACGTAACTAACGCGTTATACGAGGGATACCTGTACTATAAATAAATTTTCGCATTCTAGATTCCTTCTATTGCATAGCGCGAGTTGAATTCTTTATCCCAAAAACAAACAAAAATGGCTGTTGTTAAAGCGAGTGGTTGAAACTAGGAAGCATGCGAATTGCGAACTATGGACGGTGAATAGTGTTTTTAACCAATCAAAAATAAAAAATTTGTGTTGAATATAAAATTCTCGTCTCGGATTGGTTAACAAAAATTTCACAGTCCACAGTTCGCATATTAATATCCAGCTACAGTTTTACTAATTGTCGTCCTTTTGAAACCGTAAATCGGAAGCTACACATTTTTTTGTCTTATTCTTACACCATTTAGGTTCATAGAAATGATTGTTGGATTTGCAATTAATATTTTAAAAGTAAAGCAACAGTTTTAAGCAATGTCAACATTTATTTCGTTTTTGTTGTTTTCGATATATGCACATTTTATTGTTTACTTTTTTACTAAACTGAATTTACTGAAAAATAAATAGCAATAAAAATTGCATATTAATTATTTAATACAATTGTACATGTATTTTTTTTAAATACAAAATATTTTATCAAAATTATCATGATGTTAATGTTTTGTGTTCGGATTATGAGTATAAGCTTCAAACTTAATTGTAGAATATTTGAAAAAAAAAAACTGCAAGCCACCGTAAAATAGAATAACCGAAAATGTTCAAACATATTATATGATGTCATTGCATTCAAACAATTACCCTCTAAAATTCATTTAACTATTCTTTAAAAAGTTACCGACACAAAAAAAGAGCAAGTTTGGTGAAAGTTATTAAATTCGTCATAAATTTGATCCGGTGAATGGTGATTTAAATTTATTAGCAATCAATCAATTACTTTTTTAATTTATGACCACAGAGATACTTCATAAAATTATTTAACTATCATAATTAATTATATTGGCATTTATATTTTACGAGTACTTCATGTGTCTTCCATTAAAACGTTCGTTTTTTTGTAATTACTAATTATGTAATCAGCACTTTTTAATTATTGAAGATGTACACAAATTTAGGTTATTATCTTGCCTTACTTTCGATTTGCATCGGCTATTAAATTGAGATTTATTAAAGTTTTAGCGAAATTAAACTGTATATTGTCCATTAATTCAAACCAAAGTTTTTACATTGAATTTATTTTCTATAAAATAAATTTACATTATTTATCGTATATAAGAATGAAAAGTGCAAGACAATGAGTTAGTATAACCACATTGAAAAACTAATTAATAACAGCTTTGACAATATTAGTTTAAGGATGTATAGTAGTTGATTCAATACATTAGAGGCTGTCTAAAATATGAATATTAATTGACAAAAATCTTAGCTGTTACCGTTTTGTGTTTTGGTCTATCAGTAAAGCGGATTCTAGCTTGAACGTATTTCTGGTGCTCATTGAAACCCTTTCTAAACCTTGCCAGCTGGATCTAACCGAACATGAGGCAAGACATAATGAGTACTCACATATACTGCCGTGCTAAGAACAGAAGTGGTAACTTGTATTTTTGACATTTCGAGATATTAACAATTTTTAATTTTCAATTTTCACAGTCAAACTAATCAAAACTATATATTTATAGTCAAAAATATTTCAAATTTTGGTTTGAATCCGAAAAATAGAAGGTTATATTATTTGTTAATGTTGTAAAATATTCATTATTGGATAATTAAATAGTAAATTTGATACTTTTAAAGAAGATACGGTATATTTAAAAGAGTAATTTTTGAATGAAAAAAATAATTAAATGGTTTAAATTTAATTATATGATAAAAATGGCCATCGACTGTGATTATATCATTTTAGATGCATAAAAATTTTTTGACAAAAATGTAAGCTACCATCTTTGTTCCTACCACGGCAGTATAACTTAATTAGGGATATATCAACAGTCATTTTCTTTTGGAAAATTCTTTTGTAGTACCCTTGGGAAATTCTTTCGTAATCCATATATACTTGGAAAACTATACAGGGTGAGTTTTTTAAAAAATGCCAGGCTTTTAGCTCGAGAACGATGCTAGATGGGACAAAATAATCCAAGGTGATATTTGTTAAGGGTTGAAGGGGACGTCTAGTGGTAATATTGATTGGCCTTGAAACTCATAAGTATTGGAATTATATGCCAAAGTAGGCATATAATTCCAATACTTACTTTTTAATTTAGAACCTATACATTTAAGGTTTTTAGGGTTCCGTTTTAGGTAGATTTCATATAAAAATCTACCTATTGCAATGGGCTTCATCTCGGAATTTCGGAAAAATTTTGATGCCAAACGACTATATGTGATAAGCGGAGATGCAAAAACAAAAAAAAAAAAAATTATATATATATATATATATATATATATATATATATATATATATATATATATATATATATATATATATATATATATATATATATATATATATATATATATATATATATATATATATATATATATATATATAACGATATGAGGTATAACGGAATTTAGCGGCACTCTCACGGTCGCATTTTTCGACCTACACCAAAATAATTTTCTGTGTATGTTTCGGCAAATAATGTCTTGGACAAGTTCGTGAACTGGCCATATCCGGGTACCGGTTAAGCGGCCAGAGCCTAAAAAGTCGAATAATCTAGGGCGCTATAACTTCCGTTTGAATAATACTATTTTAATAAAATTTAAAAATATTGAATATTTGAACCTTTTTTTATCATTTTTATCCAGATGACTACTTTGGCGTTTCAGGTTCCTCAAAAATCAGCTGTTTTAAAAACTTACTAAACTTTGCTGCCCTTGATCTAGCTGAAATGGCCAAGCTCATATTTGAAAACTTTTTTTCACGTACTTAAAATATAAATCTTTCCAAAATTTTTAAAAATAATAGTTTAAGTCTAACGGTTGAGACCCTACGGCTGTTGAAATGAAAACAAACGCAAAAGACAATGCTTTCATCATGTTTCAGTTTATGTTATTTAAATTCATCTTAGCTTTTAAACATACTTTTCAACTATAGCTTCAAAAAATTTCAGCTTTCTAACCCAAAAGGCTCCATTTTTATAAGCATTATAATGCAACCCTTACAAGAAAAATATCAACCCATTTAATACCATAGAAAAATTATCAAAATCTCTTTTGTTTTTATTTTTAGGTAGATTTCATATAAAAATCTACCTATTGCAATGGGCTTCATCTCGGAATTTCGGAAAAATTTTGATGCCAAACGACTATTTGTGATAAGCGGAGATGGAAAAACAAAAAAAAAAAAAATTATATATATATATATATATATATATATATATATATATATATATATATATATATATATATATATATATATATATATATATAACGATATGAGGTATAACGGAATTTAGCGGCACTCTCACGGTCGCATTTTTCGACCTACACCAAAATAATTTTCTGTGTATGTTTCGGCAAATAATGTCTTGGACAAGTTCGTGAACTGGCCATATCCGGGTACCGGTTAGGCGGCTAGAGCCTAAAAAGTCGAAAAATCTAGGGCGCTATAACTTCCGTTTGAATAATAATATTTTAATAAAATTTAAAAATATTGAATATTTGAACCTTTTTTTATCATTTTTATCCAGATGACTACTTTGGCGTTTCAGGTTCCTCAAAAATTAGCTGTTTTAAAAATTTACTAAACTTTGCTGCCCTTGATCTAGCTGAAATGGCCAAGCTCATATTTGAAAACTTTTTTTCACGTACTTAAAATATAAATCTTTCCAAAATTTTCAAAAATAATAGTTTATGTCTAACGGTTGAGACCCTACGGCTGTTGAAATGAAAACAAATGCAAAAGGCAATGCTTTCATCATGTTTCAGTTTATGTTATTTAAATTCATCTTAGCTTTTAAACATATTTTTCAACAATAGCCTCAAAAAATTTCAGCTTTCTAACCCAAAAGGTTCCATTTTTATAAGCATTATAATGCAACCCTTACAAGAAAAATATCAACCCATTTAATACCATAGAAAAATTATCAAAATCTCTTTTGTTTTTATTTTTTTTACTAAGTAACCGTTTGAAAAAAAGAATAAATAAGAACAAAAAAACACAACAACAAAAGATGATTTTGAAATAAAATTGTTTGATAATGTTTGATTATAAATTATGTGTGATGGTATAATTGTAGTTGTGACGTAGTTCATTTGATCTTTGGTGGATTTAATATGTTATTAAAAGTAGTTTAAACCAACTTAAATAAAACTGTTCCGAAATTGTATTGATGGAATTAGTTCAGATAATGTATTTAATTTGGTTCGATAATTTTTTTGAATTATTCTGTTTCTACTTAAATTTTTTATTTAAACTAATCTGACTTATATAATTTTATTTGGACACAAAACCGTCTGACCCCGAAATCTACCTATTTCTAGCGGATATACCTGCCGCTGGGATTTTTTATACGAAACACTTATTGGTGAGAGTAAAACGAGTTTTTCACATTATGTCGATTATCTCGTAAACTATAAATGCTATGGACTTGAAATTTGAGGTGCGTATAAAACTAATCTGTCCACATGAAATGACGGATACAAATAAAACTAAAGTGGATTTCGTTTGGTTTACAGGGCTGCGATGTGAGACCTTTGAGAAAATACATTTTTTTATAGATTCAAGTAGGGTATCATATGAAAGAGCTTCATTTCAGTATTCCATAAAAATTTATTTTGGAATTTTGCACCTCACCCTTTTTTGTATAATTTTGAATAATGACGTTTTTTTCGTGTTTTCTTACCTCGATTAGGTCCGAACCTATCTGATCGAAAATTTTCATATGTACTTGGAATGATAGAAAAATTAGTACGTTTTTAATAAATAATATATAAAAAAGTGTCATATTCTCATACTTAGATTTATTAAGGGGGTGGAAATGAGGAGGGGTAAAAACACTATTTAAAATGTGGTCAAGTGGGGTGTCATTTGAAAGAGCACTTAATTTAAAAAACAAAGCAATTTTTTTTAGAATTTTGCGATGCCTAGTTTTTGAGTTACAGTAAAAAAAGTGCGACTTTCAAACCGTCCCCCCACCCCTACGTTTCGACACTGATTGACAGAAAATTTGTAAAAATTCACAGAGTTAGGAAATTTGGTAAATTTTAATAATTAATTATATTAATAATTATATTTCTGTGTGTTTAGAGGACCGGGGTAAAGGGGGTAAAAAAAACTTTTTTTTGACCCCAGCGACTGGGGTGTCATTTGATAGAACACCTAATTTAAAATTCGTTGCAATTTTTTTTAGAATTTTGCGGTGGCCAGTTTTTGAGTTATTGTCGAAAAAGTGCGAAATTCAGACCTTTTTTTGGTAGGAAATTTGGTAAATTTTGTACGAAAACTATAGCGAAGTCTCCAATAATTATATTTCTGTGTGTTTAGAGGACCGGGGTAGAGACTTTTTTTGACCCAAGCGAGTGGGGTGTCATTTGAAAGAACATCTAATTTAGAATTTGTTGCAATTTTTTTTAGAATTTTTCGGTGCCCAGTTTGAGTTATTGTCAAAAAAGTGCAAAATTCAGACCGTTCCCCCCCTCACAGTGTTAGGAAATTTGCTATATTTTGTACGAAAACTATAGCGAAGTCTCCAATAATTATATTTCTGTGTGTTTAGAGGACCGGGCTAGAGGGGGTAAAAAAAAACTTTTTTTGACCCAAGCGAGTGGGGTGTCATTTGAAAGAGCATCTAATTTGAAATTCGTTGCAATTTTTTAGAATTTTGCGGTGCCCAGTTTTTGAGTTATGGTCAAAAAAGTGCAAAATTCAGACCGTCCCCCATACGTTTCGACACTAAATGACAGAAAAATTTGGAAAATTTCACAGAGTTAGGAAATTTGGTATGTTTTGTATGAAAACTACAGCACAATTTTTGAGTTATGGATAAGAAAGGGCGAAATTCAGATCGTGCCGCCGCCTACGTTTCGACGATGACTGACAGAAAAATTTGAAAATATTCACAGAGACAGGAAGATTGGTTAATTTTGAATAAAAACCATAGCGAAGACTCAAATAATTATATTTCTGTGTGTTTATGGGATGGGTGTGGGGAGGGAAAAAACCATTTTTGACCCAAATGAGTGGGATGTCCTATGAAAGAGCACTTAAATTAAGAAATATTACAATTTTTTTTAGAATCTTGCAATGCGCAGTTTTTGTGTTATTGAAAAAAAAATATTTTTAGTATGTAGCCTTTCCACCCCCCTAAATTTCCACACTCGATTGGCCGAAAAAATAATCAAATTTAATCCATTTACAAGCTGGTGTAATTGAATCTTTTTTAAGTTACCAAAAACATCTATGGATAATATTTAACCTGAATTAACATTTTTTTTGTCATTTTTGATCAATGTAGATTTGATTGTAATTTACTATTGACATTTACAATTTAACATTTATTTTGTTATGCGTCTATGGTCTGAAAATATAAGGACATTACAACACAACTTTTTGTCAATAATTTTTGATATTGTGTTCTTTTACATTCACGGAACCCTAGACGAGCGAATTTTATTCGCACTTGTCTGACTTTTTTTTAATTAAGTAAATCAAAATTCAAACTACACACTTTTTGCTTACCAAATTTTTTTGTAAAGTGTACGATTTTGTAGATATGACGAAAATTGATTTGCAATAAAGCAAACGTGTCTTCGCTAAGGTCTTCAGAAAAAAAATAAAATTTCGATAAATTAAAAAAAAAACAATGAAAATCATTCATTAATTTAAATATTATTGCATCGCGGTCTACTGCGTGAAATTGATTTTCGTTGTTTTTTTTTTAATTTATCGAAATTTTATTTTTTTACTGAAGAACTAAGCGAAGACACGTTTGCTTTAGTGCAAATCAATTTACATCATATCTACAAAATCGTACACTTTACAAAAAAATGTTGTAAGCAAAAAGTGTGTAGTTTGATTTACTTAATTTAAAAAGACCCTTAAATATATGGGTTCTAATTTAAAAAAACCCTACTTTAGCATATATATGAGTTTCAAGGTCATTCAATATTACCACTAGACGTCCCCCTCGACCCTTAACAAATATCACCTTGGGTTATTTTGTCCCATCTAGCATGGTTCTCGAGATGCCTGGCATTTTTTTTTAAAAAACTCACCCTGTATAAGGTTGTTCGGAAAGAAAGTTCGTTTTTTTCCAACAGAGAACTTAATGTTATTTTTCACAGCAAACTTCACACTAATGACTAAAGCCACATTAAATATTTTGACAGCGGATATAGCAGGACTTGATTGTAAGAAAGTTTATTTTATTCTACGGAGTAGTTTTTAATTCAAAAACCCCTTTCAAATATGGAAAGCAATATTTTCGACATATTTTATTATCGAAAAGGTAAAACTATTTTTCAGAAATAATACACGTGGGTACGCGCAGGTTTATTCCGATAGATGGTTCTGAAGGATGATCTTTAGGTTTCGGGTAAATGTGAAGAAGCAATAAAATTTAAAATAAATGCTCTTTAAAAAATGGCCAGTATAAAGCCAATTCCAAAAAAGTTGCTAACACGAATTCAAAAAATTACAAACCCATATCAATCTTGTCGGTTGTTGCTAAAATATTTGAGAAATTCATTAATTTTAATATTATGAGCTTCTTAAGTCGTCAAAAATACTTAATGAAAGACAATACGGTTTCGGTAAAGGAAGAGCGACGGAAAATTTACTTTCTTTGTCACACATATCTGGAACAGTCGGTTGAAAACCTTGGTGAGACTTTCATTGCTGCTCAGCAATTCAAATCTTACTAATGAGCTTGATTCGTTGTATGTTGCTGATTTGAAGGTACACAAATACACTATGGATGAACGCGTGTGTCTGATTAGATCAAATCAATCAACCTGAACAGAGTATCAATCAAAAACCCTCCTTGTGTGCGCCTCTGGCTATAAGCATGGTCAAACTGAATGATTAACTTAAACCGAAAAGGTCAGAATTGATCAATAGAAAATGTGTTGTGTTCTACCAAGATAAAGCGAGATTATCAAAAGATTTTGCAGCGAACTTTTTTCCGAACAACCCAATATAATCCAAAAGTCATTATAACGAATTTCGTAGAAGTTAAATCATGTTTAGTGTACAGCTAAGTTTTATTATTATTGTTTCCAACCTTACTCCGAATTGGCATTACTCTCAATTCGATAAACGTAATTTCCCAAATCTCTTTCTGGATTCGATCATTAATTAGTGAGCACAAACATACCAGATTTTATTAAGTATTCAACTGCTAAATTGTTCCACAACAACAGGAAACAATACAGCAAGCAATATTCCTAACTAGAATATTCTTTCAACAGCTTCAGAAAGTCTAACGTTTGATTGTAGAAATTTCCAGTTCAAAGCTTCCAAACTAATAAACAAATTATTTCTACTATATATTTCTCCTATCGCAACTTTTGATTTAATTTCACTTTGCTTCATCGCAGCCTTAGAATAAACTAATCTAATTCTACAAGAGGGAATTCCTTATATACAATTCTATATAATTTCTCAATTTTTCGAGGTCACTTCCTTACAAAGAAACCTCTAAGAATATTCGATGACATCAGTTTTTCTTTTCTTTTTTTTTATTTTTTACTCCGTCCCTTTTTCTTGGAAAAGAATGTAACCTTGAAATTATTTTTGAAATATTTAGTGAATTCTTTTCTACTTATTCGGTCGCACAAGTTCCGACACCGAATTATCGAAAATTGTATTTTTTGTATTACACTTTTTACAAAAGAATAATTTCGATAATTCGGTGTTGGAACTTGTACCCAACAGTTAGAAAAGAATACACTAATTATATATCGAAAATGGAGGTTGAATACAATGTTTTGTATATTTTCATTGTTTTTATGTAGAATCGTAACATTATTTTGAAACGTATTTTACTCGACACTACTTTTTCGGGAGGGTCGACATGATATCTCAAGTTCTACTCGAACGATTCACTTCAAATATTCTTTGTATATCCCTCTATAGTTTGGTTCTTGAATTTTGAAAAAAAAAGAAATTGGAGAGGTAAAAAAACAGGGGTAAACAAATTTTTCGCTGTTTTGTGAAAATCGTCGCCATTTTGTGAAAAATGTTCCAAGGCCGAACCATAGCGACATCCTATGAAGAATTTTTAAAAATTTTTTGTTTCAGAACACTACAAGGGAGCTGAAACAACGTCGATCAGAACGCAATTTTTTTCATATCCTCCACTTCACCAGCCTATAACCTTTCGATTTTTGATTTTGTTTCTTTCCTTTTCCTTTCGAAAAAACCTTTCGATTTTTAATTTTGTTTGTGTTCTTGAAATATCAATCAACGTTTTGTAAAAAACTGGATACTAAAAATGTTTTTCTATTTTTTGCCTAAAATTTAGACCTCTTGACCAGAATACCTCTTAAAGATTCGTTAGTGTACCGTTGCTAAGTGAAAACAATATTTTTCGGCTACAACTTTGCACCAATTAGTTATCAATCCTGAAAAGTGATAGCCAGAACATTTGCCTTAGATCGGTTTGTCAACCGTACGGTGAGGTTAACAAGCTTGGCTGCAATGTTAAATGATATCATGCGGTCTGAGAAGCCACAAATACCTACGCACGAGGCTTGGTTATGAATTATGATTATGGTTTTCGTACAAATTTATCTTTCGGTAATGTGGGTAATAAACTCACAGTAATTTAAATCGGTGTTAGTGACCATATTCACTAGTTCAATGATAACTTAGTTGGAGTATGAAGAATGTGTTCGTAGAGTCAAAATCAGACTAAGAAAAACACTAAAATTAAAAGTTTGATAAAAACAGAAATATCTAAAGATTATTGAAAAACTTAACTTAAGTAGATGATAAATAATGATGAAATTTCAACTTTGAAATACTATTGCCTCGGTGGCGTAGTTGGATAGAGTGTCTGCCAAAGGATTCGAACCATGACACTGATGACTGATGAGGTATAGGCTCAAATCCCAACCGAAACATGTATAAGAGAAAAATGAGGTTTTCTCTAAAAACAAAATCAAAAATATACAATGCAAACATAACATACACAACTCAAGACAAAGAGTAAATTTAAGATGCGAATAAATTCGTTGCTGGTTGTGCCATCACTTACGTCTCATTGCGAAAGAGTGCATGTGTATGAAACGGGAAAGATCACCGTCAGGAAGTTGGATTACCGTCAAATGATTTAAATTTAAACGAGCCAAACAAATTAAGCTGTACACTGGCTCCTTCAACCGATTACCTAATTACCGTCATCCATTTAACGAGATTAACAAGAGATGATAATCTTAATGTTAGATCTGATATTAATGCGAAAACTTTTGTGATCATATTAGATATACGGTAACAACAAATACAATTGTCAGCACAGATGCAGTGACAGATAGAATAAAACTTGCAGGAAGATAAGCAATGTAGACCAAATTGGAAGAAGGTTCTCGGTCACACAGTTTGGGCAGACAACAAAGAATACGAAAAAAATAAAGAAGAAATTATAGGGAAAGTTTTGTTAAGATCTGTTGTGAACTCTAAAGTTTCAGTATAGGGTTTTAATCTGTCAAACAGACCGAAAAAAATTGACGCAAGGGTCAATCTTCGGTCAATGCTAAAAGTAGCCACAGTTAACAATGCGAGCAGAAAAACATTGACCGCTCGGTCAGTGCAAAAGAACAAAAGCCAGAAATCGAACAACTTGTACAGAAATTAACTGACGGTATTACGAGTAGAGTAAAAGAAGGAAGCATGGCAATTGGTTGAGCGATATAAATCTGTTTTTTACGCAAAACAGGTGAGGGAAACGGAACATCGTATTGGCAAAGGAACAGAGAGTCTATTCGCTAAGCTCAAAGAAGATTATTATTATGGGTTTGAAGTTAAAGCGTTATTTTTCAGTGCAAAAGCAACGTATTCGAGGCACAAGGTTATGACAGAGGGAATACATACAGATTCGAATAAGATTAGCAGTTTTAAGTTGCTAGAGACAGAAAAATCTTTATAAACTATACAAAGTTTACTCGGATTGTGCATATTTTACAAATACTATGTGCCAGGCGTCACCAACGATACTAAAATTCTATATGAAGTCAAAGCTTCAAATGCTACGGAGTATGTCAAATATTTCCATAAATACTTGTAGGGTTAGCATTTCCAGAAAACGAATCATGATACATTGAGATGGCTACTGTAGATCGAACGCTAGATAGCAGCACACAACTTGGATATTAAATATCATAACCGGGCTCTCGACTTGGAAATGCTGGTGTTTTATCAAGACGACCATTTCAAGTGAAAAGATGTTAGATTTTTTAAAGTACTATTTGAAGAGGAGAGAATTAGCTAAATCAGAGCCGAATTTAATGACAATTGAGAATGGCTTCATAACAATACTGGGCACAATGAGACAGGTTAAATTTGGAGGAAGGGTGATTGAAAAGGATATGAGAGTTCAGATGACAAAATAAAACGATTCCACATAGTAGTAATTAAAAGCAATCACCAGAAATGTAGAAAGAGTATCTTGACAGAGTAAGCTGTGTTATCTTGAAATTAACAGAGCTCTTGCAAGAATTCGACCAAAAATTTTACGACCATAGCTCAATCAATAAATTGTGGATATATATATATATATATATATATATATATATATATATATATATATATATATATATATATATATATATATATATATATATATATATATATATATATATATATATATATATATATATATATATATATATATATATATATATATGGATATGGACCGTTTTTTACACCTTATACAATCGTTATAACGCATAAAGGAGTCAATATAATTTTAAATTCATCTAGATTCTAGATCCATACCAAAGAAATATATTAAAAATTATCATTGAATAACTTAGTTTTTTTAAATAATTAAAACTAGGAAGGCCCGGCGTGCTTCGCTACGCTTATAAATAAAGTTTTTGCGTAGACATTTTGTTGACGTAGAAGCAATGATTTCAAAAAGTGGTAATGAGAAATGCTAGCATATAATTTTTAATTTTTCTTTTTAAATATATGAATGAAAAATAATCAGAACTCTAGCTGATCAGTTCGGATATATGAAAAATTAGCGATCAAATAAGTTTTCAAGTAAGCTTATTTTATCTCTAACTTATTTGATCGCTAATTTTTCATATATCCGAACTGATCAGCTAGAGTTCTGATTATTTTTCATTCATATATTTAAAAAGAAAAATTAAAAATTATATGCTAGCATTTCTCATTACCACTTTTTGAAATCATTGCTTCTACGTCAACAAAATGTCTACGCAAAAACTTTATTTATAAGCGTAGCGAAGCACGCCGGGCCTTCCTAGTAAATATTATACGGAACAACCTATCTATTATCAAGAGATGCACCACGTACATCAACACTCATACCATTATCACGTCGACGGTACAAAGGATAACCATTCACATATTCTTTAATATTTTCAGAAAAAGGTTTTGGAAAATTATTACTACATTTACCACTCTCATACAAACAGAATTGGGATTTAGAGCACCACATGGTTCATGCATCATATGACGTTTCACATATTCATGTAATTTAGGAAAAAGAATGGGATCAGGGATTTCAGTACATACAAATTTATTAATCATTTCATTTCCATCAATTCTATCTTCATCTGACAAATTTAACAAAATTCATCATTTTTAAAAATAGCAACCACATCAGTTTGAACAGCATCATTAAAACGACGAATATCACATTCTCTGTTAACTTTTATAACCATTGACACATCAGCAGTAACATTCTCAGGTCTTTCACAAAATTCATGCATTGATTTAAAAGAACGAACAAAAGGATTCACACGATCTAACTCAAAACCTATCTTACGCATAAGAAAAAATTCGAAATGAAATTTAAAACATAGAAAAACAATATGTACGTTTATTCACATTCAAAGAAATAAATATACTAACAGCTGAGAAAAAATTAAATATAAAAAAGAATAACAAAATAAAGTTTTAAGTTTCGTTTTTGTTGTTCGTTGTTCGATAGCAAATATATTTTTATATGTATGTAAACTTATAATGCATATGTATAGAAAAAGTTTTCCGTATATAATAACTTTTTTATTTATGATCCGATTTGTTTGAATCCGGATCCCAATATAGGTTACACTAATATCAGTTAGCTGTGAAAATTTGAATTGAATCCATCTGCGAATAAAAAAGCCTTATGCTCCACAAAGTTTTAATCTAGCGTATTAATATATAAGAAGATAAAATTATCATCACCAACAAAAAATGGAAAAAAATAATATTGCGTAACAAAAGCAGCGATGGTATGAAAATTATCATTCTAGAAATAAATTATAGTGAAAAACAGCAGTGATGAATGACTCCGATTGTTTTTTTTGTAACTAATCGCCAAAGTTTTTGTTGTTAGAAAGATAAATATATTCCAGGGAAAAATAAAAATTTACAGTAGATTGACTACTTTAATTTAATACGAAAAGGAAGGATTATTGGTTAAAATTTTTTAAACAAGTTTTTTTCGATATGGTGAATAAATATATTGCTGTCCTTCCTCCTTAAGGCTTGAAACCACATACAACAGAAACAGAAACAGAATTCCATACAAATTTTACAGAAACCGAATTTTTATCTGTCAAATTTGTATGAAATTTTGTTTCTGTTTCTGTTGTATGTGAATGCCCGGCTTTACAAAATGTCTATACATATTATCCGTCAAGTATATCAATATTTAAAGTTTTGAAAGGCTCTTGTGAAAAGATTTTAAATGTCAAAGGTTTTGTTATACAAAAATGTTGCACTCGATTTAGATAGTAACTACAACAACACTTTACCTTCAATCAAAATATTCATATCTTCTACTAAATGAAATTAAAATTAATTTTTTTTGGTTGGTTTGTTAAATTGTGTTTTATATAAATTACGAATCTAGTTTAACTGGTTACATAAAGATTATTTTTACTTTAAACTTGTTTGTTAATCACTTTAATTTAATGAATATTTATGACTTTCCTTACAAGACTCAAGAATAACGACAGCAACTAAAATACATACTACTTAAATGGTCTATTGTATTTTCTTAACTTTCAATATTATAAATTTCTTTTAAAATAAGCAAAAAAAATTAATTCTGGTTAAACATCTTATTATGTATGAAAAGTTTTCTGTTGTTTTCATATTTCTCAGTTCGTTTATCATTAAGATTTGGAAAAATTAAAGATTTTTTTATATTTAGAATTTCTGAAATAATTTGCAGTTGTACAAATTTTGCATAGTTAACACGACAATAATTATTAATTACAATTTACATCTGAACTATTTGGTATTTTGCAGGTCTGTTATCTTTGATAGATTATAGATCCTACTCTTATGGTTATATAAAATTACAATAAAAATAAGAAAGAAGTCGATAATACAAAATTCGAAAAATCGATCCCACAGCATCTAAAGATAAACAAAATATCAAATCAGATAATCTCAAATGAGAAAACAGAAATAGCCTGATATAGCGGCAAAGCTTACAACTACATCAATTTCGGACATGGTTTTGCTATCTCTAAAATAGAATAACTTCGCATTATACTACGTGAATGAACAAGAATACAAGGTCTTTCTTCATAATAATGTAAGAATTGAGATTGAATTTCTATACTGGAATATAATCTCATGATATTTTCTAAAACAAAATACTAACTTCATCATTGGAATTAATAAATTTGCTTCACCTCAAAAAGCAAAATTTGACGAACTGAGCCGAATAAGATCAACCACTTTTATAATTTGAAGTTATCTGTTAGAAGCTCGGGTTGAAGCATAGTATAGTGAACAAGCAAAATTTGAATGGAATAAATTTTTGAAGTTTGAGAAAATCTCCAAATCGAACATCTTAGATGGATTGAAATCTATCAGGGAGAATGTGGAAAATTTGTTCAGGTTATGCATATTTCTCTACCTCAAAGAGTAATTTCTATTCAACATTCTTTAAAATGTACGCAAGCCGATAGACGTCTACTTAACTCCTTCTTTAAATGCCGATAATGACTATTTTTGGCACTTGGGCTATCCGTCTCTGCTGATTCTACAAATTATGATACTACTATCAATGAACTTGGCACATTGACGCAGTGATTGGGCTCAGTATACTCAACGATCTTAGGAGCTACAATGGAAGGATAACCCATGCCGTTAGGCCCTACGTAAGAATCGAAGCCAAGATCAAGTTCAAAACCCAAAGCTAAGGTAGACACGTACGTTGAAAGCATAGCATGGTCAAGGGGGTGCTTGATCGCTAGTACGGAACTCTGAATATCGGGCGCCCTTTTGTTTTAGCTATCCTAGTACACATACCATGTCTGACTCTAGGGTAATGCCTGATTCACCAGCTTACTCTAAGTCAGAAGAACACCTGTACGATATAGACAAAAACCTTTGGACCTAAATCAAATTGCCTTCAGATTAATCTACACAGATCAGAAATGGCCTCAGTTAATTTGAACCGGTTAATTGAACAGGATGTTTACGATCTTGCGTTCATACAGGAGCCGTGGGCAGACAGTAAAAGAATAAAAGATCTATCTTCAAACAAAAATACAAAACTAATGCACTTCTCAGAGGTTGAAAGACTGAGAACCGCGATTTTTTTCATCAAACATCTGAAAATATTTCCGTTGAATGAATTTATCTGCAGAGATCTTATACCGGTCCAGATAGAAATTCATCTTCCTCAAGGTAGATTTCGTAAATTCATTTTAGCTTCTGCTTACTGCCCGGGGTTGAGAACGAGACACCACCAGAAATGGTAGAGAAACTCATCAAGTATTGCAACGATAACCACTATTACCTCATAATAGCGTGTGATGCCAACGATCGTCACACCATGTAGGTAAGTAGCAACATTAACACAAAAACCAAGCGTCTGTTTCAATTTTTGTATACAAACAATATGTTTATTGCAAACAAAGGTAGTGAGCCTACCTTTAGAAATGCAACCAGAGGTAAGGTTCTTGACCTTACTCTAACTAACTAGCATGTTTCGAAGGAAGCTTCTATGTCTGATCATGCTTATATATGTTTCAATATAGAACACTACCCGAAGAGCATCCAATGCTTTAGAAACCCGAAAAAAACCAAATGGTAACTTTACACAACATATCTTCAAAATAATTGAAATAGCTTGACTTTGCAGCAAACAATTTACAAGAAATTATCACTGAAGCATACAACCTTAACACTCCAATAACTCAATCCAAAAGATGCAGAGATATACCTTGGTGGAATGATAACTTGGAGAGGAAAAGGAATAAAGTTCTTAAGTTCTTTAATAGAGCAAAAATAACAAATATTTGGATAGAGTACCAGGTAGAGCTCTAACCAATTATAATAAAGAACTCAGACAATCAAAAAGGAATAGCTGGAAAGAGCTCTGCAATACGATAATCTGCCTGCTGCAGCTCGACTCTAAAAATTGATGTCGTCTGATCACACAAACCCTCAAGGCTCAATCTGCAAACCAAATGGTATGTACACTACTAGCTGTAGACCCTATAGATGCATTACTTCAAACTCACTTTCCGGACTCAATAGAATGGAGCACGGAAGATAATGCAAACAAAGACGTACATCTTCTAGATCCTGCAACTAAAATTACTGCAGATCAATTAGCCAACACAGTCCGTATAAATCTCGGGGATGATGACATTTTGTCGATATTATTGCAAAAGGGTCTAACAATCATCCTTCCATATCTCATACGTTTGTTCAAAGCAAGCTTTTGCCTTGCTTACATTCCTTAGATATGGAAGGAAACTAAAGTTGTTTTTATACCCAAGCCAGGAAAAAAACCAAATGAAGCCAAATCATACAGACCTATAAGTTTTACATCTTTTCTATTAAAAACAATGGAAAAGATGTTAGACTATCCCATTCGTCATGTATATGTCTTAAAGAAAACCCTCTTAACTCTAGCCAGCACGCCTATCGGACCGGGAAATATACTGAAATGGCGTTGCACAAAATGGTGAAAGAAATTGAGAGCAGTTTATACTATAAGGATGCACTTGTATGCACATTTATGGACATACAAGGAGCCTTTGATGATGTCCACTTCAATTCTATCATTTAAATGACCACAAAGGAAAATATAAACACGGATGTCATTGCGTGGATTATCAAGATACGACAGAGTTACTGCATCTAGAGGCTGTTCGCAAGGAGGCGTACTCTCTCCACTGCTTTGGCTAATGGTGGCTGATGATCTCTTCACCAAGCTAAATGATTCCAGCTTCTACATTGTAGGGTATGCTGACGACCCAACGGGGGTTCTTAACGGGGATCCAATACAAATATCAAAATAGGTTAAACAGAAACATGGGAACAGGAACAAAATGCTAAATTATGGAGAACAGACTAGTACACTCTAAGAAGTTTCTAGCTAACCTCCCTGTTTGACCCTTATATAAACAATAGACTTAAACAGAAAGTCTCTATAAGAATTTTAACGTTTTGCGTTACTGGACATGGTCCTTTAAACCACCATCTTAACAAAATGGACCTTGAATTGTTTCCAACAGGTGTAAATTAGTTTTCTACTCGGACGCAGAAACGATGGAACACGTCATCTGCAGCTGTCCTGAACTCTCTTGGCGTAGACATATAATCAACTTAGTCGTAGAAGACTAACACTTCCACTACCACAACTCGTCACTCCAATTGAGCTAATTAATTTTATTAAAAGTCTCAACTTGGATTGGCTCAACGGTATTGACGATGACTGACTAATAACACAATCAGATTAAGCACAATAGACCTTCAGGTCGCAGTGCTACTTAAACTGTAAGTCTCAAGGCCCTCAAAGAAAAAAAAACATCGCAAATTAAAATTTCAGAATGTTTAAATTAAAATCATTAAAATTATTCTGGGTTTCACATCTATCAGCATTAGAAGCAACTATATGATATACATTTTTATATTTAAAATAATCAAAACATATCATATAAAAATTTGCGTCTATCAACACCTTAGAAAGCACGTTGTTGTGGGACCTTGTTCTTAAAAGTTTTTTATGTGTTGTTGTGACTCACCTTGTAATTTTTACTACCAAACACATTTTATTTAAAAAAAAATAGCGTATCATCAAAGAATATTTCATAACTTAGAGAAAGGGATGGTATCGTTGATTGAAAATACTTCATCCGCCAGCACCTCTAAGATATCACTTTGGCTAATGAGATTGCACTACTATTGCCAGTGGTATACGATATCTCAAGATAACTCATATGCCAATAGCAGAGACTAAAGTACGCGTGGTTGTCACACCCATAGATCAACAATTTTAAATTTTACAAATCTTCCTGCGGAAAGCTAAGTAAATTCATTGGTATTAATGCGCATTGTTGCCGTTTGCAAATCACTATCGGCTAAGTGCCAGCATTTTTAATTATTTTATTTATCATGATTACCATCCATGTTTAATAATACATAAGCTGTGCTTCTTTGTATAGAATTTATGCGATTTCCGTCTCGTAATTGTGAGCTTAAAATCGATATAATCGATGTTATCAAGTTACAAGTATTAAGTCTTCACTTAATTTTAGAAACATGTATTACATACAATTCCAAATTAACAGCATATTTGGTGAAGATGATAAAATTTGTAACATCGTGATGTGTTAAATTCCAATACATATAATTTTGATATATACAAATGTAATTGTTTCAGGTTATACCATCTTTCTTACGTTATTTTTAATTTCATAAAAATTATGTTCAACAAAAAAACCATTGATCAAAGCAAACTACCGTTTAAAACGATAGTTAAATAAAAAGCAAATTAACAACAACCAAATTTTCATGATGATTTATGTATTAATGCATAAAGGACAAACAGACATACTTTCAATTTTATATATATTCAATATGTATTTAGCATGATGACTCGAATGCAAATTGCAAAAGATAACTTTAAAATACTGCGTTATAGATCAATTTTTTAAAATTCGTAAAAGAAATGTTTACTATTTTTATGAATTCATGAATAAAAAAAAAATAATTTTAATGGTATTTATTTATTTAATAAAAATAAAAAAAAAACAATAAAAAAATATGTACCACACCAGGAATTGAACTCACGAACTTTTTACTTCAAAAAAATAACTTGTCCGGCATTTCGTGTATGCTAACAAGCAAAAACTTGTTACGAAAGACAAACGTTTATTTTTCTGTAACCGTCTGACTATTTGTAATTATTAGCACAACCCGTTATAGGAGGGACACAAGTTGTACTGACCATTGTTTCGTTAAATTTACAGAGTAAGATTTATATGAGTTTAAAACAATTAAAACATTTTGTTGTGCGATTATCTTCTTTAGAAATTAATAGGAGCTAACGCTTTTTTCGGTTAAACTTGGCACAGGAAATTAAACTATTGTATCAATTCATTTTTCGATTGCAATACCGCAAACTGGTTTTTAATTTTAGTTCGGTATTGAATGTCCTATACAAGATGGAAGTCTCTAACATTAATATAATTAATATTTGAGTTTCGTATAATCGTGAAACAGACAACCTGTTAGCCTACATCATATATCTGTGAAATAAACAGCTAGATTTTGATGAAACATTCAGTATTTCTCTTAACACTACAGTACGTCGAATTTATAAAATCTGCACAGATTCAGCACCATTAGATGATGTTAGGTATCATTTGATTTTAAAAACTAAATAATCAATAAATTTCATTTTTAGTGTGCATTAGTGTAATTAGAACATCTTTAAACATATAATTAAAAAATTGCATTTTCAAATACCGATTTGCTTTATTACCTTAATTAGCTCTTTAATTACCCTATTGTAAAATGAATTTAGAAATTCACTACCCTAAATAATTATGAGGGTTACCTGATTCACCACAACGGTGCTAACAAAAGTCAAATCTATATATTTATTGTATCTCAATAAAAATTTATTTAAACAATTTAATGAGACGATTGGCAAATTGGTCGGTTTTATTACATTGACATTATCAAAATTTAGAAGAAATTTACTTTCTCATCTTTTTCAAAATAAATATAAGTACATAAATAGAGAAATAAAATTTGGCTAGACAGCCGGTAATATGTAAAACGATTTAAGGAAAACTGGCTAGACTCTCAGATATACTCAATTCGTATATAATAAGTAATTTGTTTATTATTGCTTGATAATTTTTTATTTGTTTTAAATATCTTAAAGACGAAAAACAGTATATGGTAATACAAGCATAGCTGATGCTATAGTAATATTCTGAGTATGAAAGTCTCACTACGCTGTGCTGCGACACTATAGGGATCGTGCATTGCTATTTGATTCGACCGTCGCGCTTTAAGTGTTAGAGTCTGTAAGTATTGGTTCTTTTTTTCAACCAATTACACGTTAAACAAATTTTATGATCTAGTATTCCTTTCAAATTATTCGATTATTTTGTTGTTTGTGAAAATATTAAAATGAAAATAAAGTAAATTAGGCACTAATTATGCGACATTTTATACAATATACATAAATATTTATTAAAGTTTACGCAACAGGAACGGAGATTTTTAATAATATTAAAGAAAAAGTACGATTTGATTTAATATATGTAAAACGACAAACGTCAAACTTATTTCAAATAGAACCAAAAGTTTGTATACTCAACACTTGGCGCGTAACAATCAGATACGCACGATCCCTATATTCATCTACGATCAAATTAGAAATAAATTAATTCGAAATAATCGTATTAATAAAATAATTTTTTTAATCATAACGAATGAGGCTCTTTGAAATTTGTGAATGGATTCACATCATTTAAACATCATTCTAAACATTTACCATGGTATTTTTTTTTATTGTTATTTGTTGTTTCATATCAAAGCATGCTGTTCATAAATTTTAAGGACATTCATATAAATTATTTGAAATGGTTTGTTAAAGTTGCATGCAAATCATTTTATTTTCAATTGAAAATTTATATTTCCTATGTTTGGTATTTGTTTGGTATTGAAATTTGATTAGTTTTTTATGACTTTTATAACTTTTTAGCACTATGATAACTTTTATAGAATTATCATTTGAACTGCTTAATTTTGAACAAGTTTGTACATAGATTCATAAATTAGCGAATGAAGAAATTTATTTACTGACTGTGCTGTGACCAACCGGGAGTTTGAATGCAGAACTATGAGAAGTGTAAGAGTGAGTTGTATCGAAGTCGAATGACAGAACTTAAAGTTATTGAAGTATCAACTTAATAGTTGTGCCGGAGATAAATAAATAAAAAAACTTGAAATGGAGTTAACAGAATTAATATAGTATTTTATGCGTCAAGGGGAGATTATGGCTCTAACAAAAAAATTACAGCACAAGATCCAATGGTGGTAATCGAGTGAGAGTAATAAATACTCGATATTTACGACCTAAATGTAACGAAATTTTTACAACATCGTTTGCCATAAGTTGTTTAAGTAACTATTAAAATAAGTTTGCAATTTCTAATACAAAATAATTATAGATCTATATAGTCTTCCTAAAATAAATTAAATATTTTGTGGTTTTAGTCAGAGTTTGGTCAATACCGCTATATAGCTGCTGTGTTGAGCGGAGTATGAATTCCGAGTATAGTTGTCCAGCGATGGTAATTGGTGGAGTTGTCCCAGTTTTCGATTGCTGAAGAGTAGTGTTGGTAATCTATTTATATCAATGGAAAATTCACCCTGAAGTTATTAACATTTATAAAATACCCAATAAATCGTTGTGGTGAATTTGGCAACTTTTGTTATCCTTTTCACTATTGTAACTATTATTTTGTGTGGCACTTGAATTATCGGAACTGGAGTCATCGCTACAAACACTCCCCCCAACTAGTTTCATCGATGATGAAAAGATATAGAGAACTATTGTGCTACAGCACGATGGAAGCGAGCGGCAGTATGTGTGGTTCCCCCTGCTCACGTAAATGTAATAGTTGTTGCAGAGGAATGGACTTAAATCTAACCCTTTTAGATGATTTAGTTGCCTTAGAGTTACGTTGTCTCGTTTCTGCGAGGGTAGAAGGAGAAGAATGGAATGTATCCGAAGGAGTAGAATGGACGTTTTCTTTCAGTAAAAGACGGAGTAGTAGTGAGTTTTGTAGGTAAGTTTTCAGTTAGGTCATCTTCAAATTGTTCCGTCAAGCAAGGTTTTAATCTTTGATGGAAACTCGAATATGCTGACCTTTACAATCAATGACAAAATTTTTATCTTCGCGGCTGATGACTGAAGCTTGAAGCGATCGTATGGAGCTTGGAGCGATATAGGTACTAAGTCCATACGTAAGAAGACATGTGAATACGACTTTGTAGGTGTGGAAACCGAAACTTTAAGAGAAGTGTGTCTTGAAGCATCTGACCCCCCAAACAGGGTTTGCCAGACACTGACATACGGCCAAGCACTGGCCCATTAATGGTTAACAGAAAAGAGCAAGTATATAGTTACCTTTAAACGGCCAAGCATTGGCCCATGGAAGGCAAACAGTACTTGGCAATTGTTATTGGGCCATTACTGGAACCATGAATCGGCCGATCTATGATTTATAGAAAATAGGCAGTACACTTTACATTAAATGGTCAATCAATGGCCCGTTAATGGTTATCATTAATTGGGTATTGTTATTGGGCCAGTACTGCAGCCATGAATTTGCCGGTCTATGTCAGTATTTTTAAATTTCACTAGAGTATTATCCGTTTGAGAAATACATAGTTTGAAAAATTTCACATATATAGTTTAGTTATCGTTTCCCTGCTAAAAGACTATGATAATATTGAAAAGGTTGGTATATGTTTTAAATTTTTTTATCCACGACTACTAAAGAATATATGCTTTCCTTGCGTATGTCTTCCATTTGAATTGTATTCATTCCACAACTAGTGAATTTGATTAAAATTCTTTTTTGCACGATCGGGCGAATTCGCATGTTTACTGATTCGTAAATAAACATAGTAACTTTCGTTTACAAATCACAGGTCGGTAAGTAATTACTTACCGATCATGCAGGCGGTGAGTAATTACTTACCGGTAAGGGAGACCTCAGGGTGTGAATAAAAATGATTTTTAGTTAAATAATTGTGTACGTCTATTTACTAGCTTCAAATTTAAATAATATTCCTTTAAAAATAATGCAATAAAAAGATTTAAAAGCAATTTGTTTTGAAAAAATATTCGATGAAATTAAGTTTTGCAACAAAAAACCTATAGAATTATGATGAAACGCAAAGCTTACTATTTTGAAATGACATTTTAAGAAATTTTCTTTAAAACATTAAAACTTGAATTTTATGAATGAGTTTTATTATTTAAATAATTTTGATTCAATTTTTATTGATCGTGCCAAAAATATAATAAGTATTTTGGGCCTTAAGAGTATTGCCGATTTCGGATATAATAGAGATCTCGACTTCGTCTCGATCTCAAAACATACATCCTCAATCGGTAAAACACTCTTACTGCCCTTAATACTTAAATAACTATAACAGTTCTATAATCTATAGTTTTTTAAATATTCCCCTAACAAATTAAAAACATAATTTGTTGGCATAGTAATATAAACAGGTTAAGACAAGAACAATACATATATAAAATATAAAATAAACAACAAACTTGTTTTGTTTTGTTTTTCGCTATCTTTGATGAATTTATTTCAATATGGCGATACAAATTTTAACAGGAAAACTGGAAATTAAACGAAATACTTTACAGTCGTGGATAAAATAGCATCTTGTACTCGCTTAGGATGATGGCAATTCTTCACTCGGATGATTCCCTCCACTCGCTACGCTCGTTTCGGGAAACTTCATCCTCGTGAAGAATTGCCTTCATTCTAAGCTCATACAAGAATCTACTATTCTATGATAACAAATGAAAAGTCTATTCCACTAGTGTAAAAAGAATAAATAATTGAAGTTGCAATGGTTTTTCATATAATTTTACAAAGTATTCTAAACAACGCAATCATGAAAAAATAGAATATGAATTTTGAATGTTCTGTTGATTTCTAACTTTATAATTTATAGTAAATATCGATTATTCTAAACAACGAGAAAAAATTGCATTTCCTACGCGAGATAAAAACGTTTTTCACGTTTAAACACAATGTTATGATCTCTTGTAGGAAAATATACTATTTTTCATTTCTATTTTATTTTAATTATTTTGTAAATATTAAATAATTTATTTAAATTTTAATGGTCGAGTACTGGCAGTCATGGTTGCCAGTACTCGGCCATTGTTGCATTACTGGTCGCAAGCAATAGATCATTACTGAACCAGTTGTATGGGAAGTTTTGAATTTTTTTCCGTAATTTATTTAAATTTACATATGCTAATTTTTTATATTTTTTTTAATGGCCAGTATTTGGCCATTACTACAATACTGGTCTTCATTATTGGTCCAACTGTACAACCTTGTATGGCCCATTGCGCTGTTGTTTTTTCTCTGGCCCGTGAATGGCAGCCATTTATTGTCCGAAGTTATCATCCAGTAAAATTATGTTAATGGCCCAGTCGTGGTTGCCAGTACTTGCACATTGCTGCATTACTGGTTACCAGTAATGGACCATTACTGGACCAGTTGTACAACCTTGTATGGGGAGGGACTAAGGTGGTGGAAATGTTGTTTCAGTTGTGAAGCGAAAACGGACTGAGGAGTGGAATTGGAATTTTGGCTAAAAATTTCTCCGAGGGAAACGTATTTTAGTACCGTAGACGAGCCGATCCGATGAAGATTGGAAGTCTTCACGGCAAGTGGTTCGTAAGCCGAGTAACATTGACGGTAGTATACGTGTTCAATCCGTGTGGTCATAGGCCATGATAGCAGATTTAAGAGTTCGGTGCCAACGTTCGATGAGTTCGTTATATTTAGGATTGTAACTGTTAGTTCGTTTACGTTCGAAACCGATAAGTTTTAACAACTCGCTGAAAAGATTGGATTCGAATTGGGAGGCCTGATCAGTGAAGATTACTGGAGGCATTCCGAAACGAGCGATCCAATGAAAGTAGATAGCTGAAACTATCGTTTCGACTGTGATAGCAGAGATAGGAATGGCTTCAGGACATTGAGAATATCTGTCAATAATAGTGACATAATAGCGTTTGGCATCAGAGATAGGAAGTGGACCAATAATGTCCATATGTATCTAGAAAAATCTCTGAGTAGTGGAGGGATAATTATCCAAAAGTGATTGAGTACGAGAAACTTTTGCTTTTTTGCAAGCCAGATTGACGAAATTTTTTTGGAATAAAAGATCGTGGATTACCAGTCGATGTATCACAAAAAATAGTTTTGTCATTAGAATCTGCAAGCGATAAGGGAAAAGATCGAAATTGAAGTGTGGGACTAGAGTTCACTAACTCCTTGAGTTCGAGATCATTGAACTGAGCATAATCAATTTCGTCGTAGTTTATGTTTTCTGGAATTTATATTTGCTCGTCACAAGAAAGTGTGTCGGCAACTACTTTATCAATTCCAGAAATGTGGCGAATATCAGTCGTAAATTGACTGATGAAATCTAATTGTTTGAATTGGAGAGAACTTGTTTTGGCAGGATTCTGCGACAAAGCATAGATGAGATGCTTATGATCGGTAAGAAGCGTGAAGATTCTACCTTCAAGGAAATACTGAAAATGTTTGATAGCAGAATAAGCTGCTTGGAGATCGTGATCATAAGTGCTGTATTTATTTTGCGTTTCATTAAATCGAACAGAGAAGAAACAAAGTGGTGTCCAACAATCGTTAATTTTTTGTTGGACAACAGCGCTAAGTGCCTTGTCGGAAACGTCGACCATTACGGCAAGTTGGGCAGAGTGTGAGGGATAAGAAAGATTTGTTACCTCACTGAGTTCCCGCTTGCAAAGATTGAAGGCTTGAACAGACTCTTCAGTCCATTGAATGATGCTTTTGTCTTTATGAAACCTTTAAAAAAATCGTTGAGAATGGCTTGATTGACACTAGTGTGGTAGAAGTTTATCATTCCGAGAAGACGACTTGCATAACCGTTTCTGGACGTTCGTAACGGTTAATAGCATCGACGCTTTCAAGAGTTGGTTTGATTCCAGTTGAATCAGTCGAATGTCCGAGAAAGTCAACGTTTTAGCAAAGTTGCATTTATCAACGTTGATAATGAGACGAGACGAGTCGTTAGATGTTTGAGGTGTTCCTAAAAGATTTCAGAAGCAATAATGAGGTTTTTTGGGCGATTATGTCGAAAATTGTTCTAGTCGTTTCGATCCCTGGAGCTACTCCAACTACGAGGGAAGGGTCGAGAAGAAAATTCGTGCTGCAAGGTATTCCGCAGCTGTGCGTGTTGGGCCTGCAATTCATGGAATCGCAGGGCTCAGGCCTTGTCCTCGCTGGAGGAGGAAGAAGAAGGAGTGACAGAACTATCTACAGCTCTTAGATGAGGGCCAACATTTTATGCGCTCTCTCGGCAGTTTTCGGCAAGTTAGCCTAGACTGCTGCGATAGAGGTATGAACAGCCTGTGGAAGTTTATTGCGAGGTTTTTTTAATTCAAACGGCCCATGCCGAGGAGCACATTGCGCAGTCGGTCGGAAAGGCTGCTGATAGGCGGGCTAAAATAGCCTATTCAAGTCTATTATAGGGATAAGCCGTGTCTGGTTGGAGAAGAATCTCTCTAGTCATCGTAGCAAGGCACGGCGTTATGCCGCCAACTACATAACTGTACTTGGCTTGCTGCGACTTGATGTTGCTATGGGAAAATTGGCCCTCAAGCATGATGAACCAAAGTTCTGATTTATCAGACCAAAAGGGAGGGAGTTTAGGGGTAATGGCGTTAGTTTGGAGGGCAGATGTTGGAAAAGGTGTTAACTTTACTTTCAGGTGGCGGTTTTGAGGTGGATGATGTAGATGGAGGAACAGATGTTTGACAGAGTTGCATCTGGCAAATGCAGCTTCCATCGGGGCGAGAATATTTTAACATCATGTTTTTAACCCTGAGGTTATTAACATTTGTAAAATACCCAAAAAATTGTTGTAGTGAATTTTAATAAATGCCCAACAAATTGTTGTGGTGAATATGGCAACTTTTTTTTTATCTTTTTCAGCAGGCATTATTATTATGTAATTACTGTAACTATTATTTATTGTGGAACTTGAACTATCTGTATTGGAGTTATCACCACAAGAGTACTGTGTAACAAGACAAAAAAGTATAGCTTTTTAGGGGGCGTTTGAGTTTTCTAATCAAAGCGTAGATATGGTCAGAAATTAGACAAGAACGGAAACGAAGTTTTTGTTCGAAGTATGAACTTTATTTATACAATACAATTTCCAACGTTTTCGTTGATCAATCATCATTTTAAATATTTTTTGTAACTTTGCCACCATGCTAACTTGAAATTATAAATTTGTCTTTATGGCTTGTCAAAAACCACCTTTATGGTTTGTCGAAACCACAAATTTTTTCAAACTTCTTATTTTGCAACTATGAGAGAAAGTAAATATTTGTTATGGGTTGCTACTGTAACGACGGACTATTTTCAATTTTTACTCTTAAAATAGTAGTTTTCAAATTCAATAATAATTTTATTAATTTTCTTCAATTATGACGTTTATCTGTACCACTGTATATTTAAACATTTAAACATTTTTTTGGTTGATTTAAATAAACTTAATTTCAAGTTTTGCAAGATGATTTTTTTTTTATTTGAAAAACAGGAGAATTACTTGATGGAAAATGAAACAGAAGATCGATGATAATAGGATATAAAAACGATCAAATTGTTTGGATCGGCAGTTAGTATAATTTTTAAAATCAAGTTAATATAAATTTAAAATCAGTAAATCATGTAAATTGAAATAAAATTAAAGTCAGTCATGAATGAATCGTGATACAGCTTACTTTTGAGGAAGTTTAATGTTGTTAATTATTTCAAAAAAATTTGTATTAAAACTAAAAAGAAAATAAATTTGCTTTTCATTTCAATTATTATGCTAATATTGTGTAGGTTTTTTTATAGTTGTGAATTAAATAAAATGTTAAATCCTCAATTGCACCTATAAAAATATGTAAACGAAATATGTTTTACATTCAAGAAATAAAATTTATTTACTAAGCAAGTGTTATGTTAGCAGACTTGAAAATGAATTTATAACTTTGTGAAACAACGCGTCGCGCCAAACGGTATATGAATTTTGATGATGACGAAAAACAAAAATTAATTGAAGAAATTCATGCTGTTGTTACCGTATGAGATGCTAAACACAAATTGTCTGATTCTAGTTGTAGAATTGAACATCAAGTTCGTTTATGAAGTTTCGTGCAGTGATATTATTATGTATTGCTTTTTTGTAGAGGAGCGGATTAGTTTCGGCTTGATATGACAAAACCTTTAATTAACCATCAAGATAAACGAAGACGTAAAATAAAACATGCGAAGAAGACAACATTGAAGAAATAATTAATGTAAGCTTTTAATTGAATTTTAATTTATATAATTTTTGATTTGTTTTTGAATAAATTATTTTTCATGTTAGCCAATTAATAGTTTTGTTAAATTATTCATTCTGTGATTCATAATATAAGAGATCTCCAAGTGTAATCAGTTTGTTTGTTATAAATTCAGTGTACCGGTGTAATATTACAGTATATATTTTTCTGAGCTTTCCGGTGTAAAGTAATATTGTAATATTCGTAGTAAAGTTCAATTCCGTAACACTACTAAAAACTTTCAAATAAATTAAAATAATTTAACAAATAGAAAAGGTTTTCGATAGATACGGGTGTTTTGTCGAGCCACAGTAAAGATTAAACAATATTATCTATAATTTAAAGTCGTACAAAAACATATTTTGGTTTAAATTTTTGGGGTATTGTTAGGGATATTTTGCCTATTTTGGTCCTAGCCGATCTAGGATTTTATAAATGTCGTGAGCTGTGTAGCTCTATCTATTTGGTGTTTGTAGAAAACTTTTTGTAATATTTTCTAATATTCGGAAAACACGTCAGGCTGGTTCTTTTGTTGATATAATAAGAAGAAGTGTGCAATGATCGAATTTTTTTTCCTCCATCAACAACTAAATATCTATAACTTTAAACAATCATTTTCTTCGATTTCCAAAGGAAATTTAATTGCTAGATTTTGTTCATTTTTTTTAGATTGTTGAGAAATCTGATATTTTAAGAAACTCAAAGATCAACAAACCGAATATCATCTTCTTAGGAAAACCTTAAGTTGCGTTGAAATTCAAATCCGCTTTACTCATGAAGATATTACCATTATAGTGATAACTACCCAACGTCCGCATGGAGGGATCATCAGTTTTTATTGTTTTGTAAATTTTTTTTATTTTTGATCTACGGGTGTAACAACCCCGCGTACTCCAGTCCCTGCTATTGATATGCGAGTTAACGTTAGATATGTGCAGTGGTATGCCAGTGGTATGTGCACTGGCACTATCAGTGAGATATCACTAGCCAAGGTGACATCTTAGGGGTAGTGGCGGATGAACTGTATTCAGTCACGGTAGCACCCTCAAGCTTAGCTGTGAAATAATCCTTGATGATGAAACGCTATTGCTTCCTCGAAGAAGCGAGCCTTCGTATAACTATGTGTGGGCTTTAATCATTAAGAAAGACAGTGCGTCACAGGATCAAAAAATATGCCACCGGCTGGATTATTGACAACTACATTTTTGTTTTGTTTCAGCAAATTTTTGTAAATATTTGCTATTTACTTTACTTTTATTTTCTCTATTCTATCATAAAATATTGGCCTATGTCATATTTTGTCAGTGATATGATTTTTTGTTTAGTTATCCATTCTTTAACAAAATATATAAAAAAACAAAAAAAGAGAAAGATTTACGTCCATACGTCCCTTTGAACGTATGTTTTTGTGGGACCTTGGTCTTAAAAGGTTTTTATGTGTTGTTGTGACATATATTGTAATTCTTACTACACTACACATTTTATTTAAAAAAAATACCCATTGTTGTTCTAGATGTTTGTTTATAAAACTTATTTATAAAATGGAAGAAACTTTAATAAGAAGTCAAGATATTCTATTACCGGAATCACTGGAATACTAGAAAACCATATAACTTGGTTATAACCATGGCCCCTCAAATGGGGCCATAAGTTCTTCTCGTTGTTAATCAATTTTAATGAATCCACTAAGCAGGTTATATTTCAAACCAATTCTCATAAATAACAAAAGAAAACTTGCACAATTTGGTCATGCTTAGATTTTTCTGGCTTGAAATTTTTTTCCTCTCATTTCAAAAACAGATGTTCTCAGTGGACAATACACAAATTTTTTTGGGTTTTTGATTTTGCGGTCGATATGCAGTAAATATTCCGTTTGGCCCATTTTAACTTTTTTTTGCCATTTTTTAATGTAAAATGTTATTCAAATTGATAAATTTCATTCACCACAAAAATTAATTATAATCAACCTAAAATGTGAATGTGACATATGAATTCAGTACATCTGCAACACGAGTTGGATCTACCACAGTTTTTACTTTACCCTATAGTAACCCTGAAGGATTTGGAATGATATAAGCCTTTGTTAATTAATGGGTGCAATTCGTTAGATGTGGAACATGATTTGGCTTCACTGGAACTTCACATAGTGGACAAGTAAAAAGATATACAACAGAAAGTAAATTTGCATTATTCTGAAATCGTTTAACCATTTATCAGTTTTTGGCACAAACCGTTATATGAGCGACACAAGTCCGATTGAAAACGACGTTGTGAAGAAGAATTGCTAAATTTACTTTGTTTTTTTTTAATTTTATTCACTTAAAGTACGCACAATGTAAGGGACAGTCATCCTTTTGTAAGTATTTTTGTAAGGTTTAGCTCGATCCGGTTAAGTTAGAACAGGATTCAGATTGGTTGAGCCTTAGTGAACGGAAGAAAGATTAAGTTGTTAGTTAGAATTCTCCAATAAATTGATAGAAAAAAATATGCATTTAAAATTTTTTTCGTTTAATGGTTTTCAGTTGTTTTTAACTCAGTAGTACTAGTTACTGATGCAATGCAACAGTTGCAGATAATTAGCCTACAATCCAAAACCTTAGATAATGAGAACGAGGTATATAATGATCACCTTTAAATTACCTTAAACACTCAGTCTAAGTAGTCCACAATGGGCTAAGGTTTGAAAAGCCTATGCTTCACCGCTAATATATGGACCTTATTCCAAACAAAGAAGTTGGCAGTTTCTAGAAAAATTTAATCATAAAATGATGGTTACGTTTGAAAATCCTACAGCAAACAACCAGGGACTACCATTTAACACCAAAAAGGAATCGCAAAAACTGCTAATTTTCTTTTCAGTTATTATTTTTGAACCTAGCAGAACAATTTTTTTGCAATTTTGTGCTTTAGTTGACTTTACAGAGTTTAAAATTATGAAAATGATTCTACACGAAGAACAATCAGAATTAGTACCTGTTGCGAACAGATACAACAGTTTTTTGCTTAAAAAAATCAGAAAGTTTGAAAGAGTTTTTCGGCTTATCTTAGTTGGGATTGAATCATGACTAATGTAGTTTTTTAGGGTTCCGTTTTTTTTACGGAACACTATTGGTGAGAGTCAAACGGGTTTTTCACATTATATCGATTATCTCGTAAACTATAAATGCTATGAACTTGAAATTTGAGGTGCGTATAAAACTAATCTGTTCACATGACATGAAGGATACAAATAAAACTAAAGTGATTTTCGTTTGGGATACAGGGGTACGATGTGAGACCTTTGAGAAAATACATTTTTTATAGATTCAAGTAGGGCATCATATGAAAGGGCTTCATTTCAGTATTCCTTAAAAATTTATTTTGGAATTTTGCACCTCACCATTTTTTGTATAATTTTGAATAATGACGTTATTTTCGTGTTTTCTTACCCCGATTAAGTCCGAACCTAATTGATCGAAAATTTTCAAATGTATTTGGAATGATAGAATAATTAGTAAGTTTTTAATAAAAAAATATGTATATAAAAGTGTCATATACTCATAATTAGATTTATTAAGGGGGTGGAAATGAGGAGGGGTAAAAACACTATTTAAAATGTGGTCAAGTGGGGTTTCATTTGAAAGAGCACTTTCAGGCCGTCCTCCCCTCCCCCCTACGTTTCGACACTGATTGATAGAAAAATTCGTAAAAATTCACAGAGTTAGGAAATTTGGTAAATATTGTACGAAAACTATAGCGAAGACTCAAATAATTACATTGCTGTGTGCTTAGGGTACCGGTCGTAGAGAGGGTAAAAAAAACCATTTTTGACCCAAATGAGTGGGGTGTCATTTGAAAGAGCACCTAATTTAGAATTTTAGTTAGAGTTTAAGAGTTTTTTTTAGAATTGTTCGGGACCCAGTTTTTGAGTTATTGTCAAAAAAGTGTAAAATTCAGACCGTTCCCCCCATACGTTTCGACCATAATGGACAGAAAAATTTGTAAAAATTCATAGACTTAAATTAAAGGTAAATTTTGTATGAAAATTATATCGAAGTCTCAAATAATTTTATTTCTATGTGTTTAGGGGACGGGGGTAGAGAGGGTAAAAAAATCCTTTTTGACCCAAGCAATTGGGGTATCATTTGAAAGAGCACTTAATTTAAAAATAATTGCATTTTTTTTAGAATTTTTGGGTGCACAGTTTTTGAGTTATGGACAAGAAAGTGCGAAATTCGTATCGTTCCGCCCCTTACGTTTCGACGATGATTGACAGAAAAATTGGAAAAAATTCACAGAGACAGGAACATTGGTAAATTTTGAATGAAAATCATAGCGAAGACCCAAATAATTATAATTCTGTGTATTTATGGGATGGGTGTGGGGAGGGTAAAAAAACCATTTTTGACCCAAATGAGTGGGGTGTCATATGGGGTGTCATTTGAAAGAATTTTGCAATGCACAGTTTTTGTGTTATTGAAAAAAAAAAATATTTTTAGTATGTAGCCTCTCCACCCCACTAAATTTCAACACTTGATTGACCGAAAAAATAATCAAATTTAATCCATTTACAAGCTGGTGTAGTTGAATCTTTCTTAAGTTACCAAAAACATCTATGGATAAGATTTAATCTGAATCAACATTTTTTTTTTGCCATTTTCGATCAATGTAGTTTTGATTGTAATTTACTATTGACATTTACAATTTAACATTTATTTTGTTATGCGTCTATGGTCTGAAAATATAAGGACATTACAACACAACTTTTTGTCAATCATTTTTGATATTGTGTTCTTTTACATTCACGAAACCCTTGACGAGCGAATTTTATTCGCACTTGTCTGACTTTCTTTTTGGCTTAAATCGGTTTACTAAAGCAGAAAGAAACCATTAGATGAATAAGATTTTTCATTAGACCTCAAATCCGGTATTGAAATTTTGTAAGAAGAGTTCCGTTTTTTACGTTTCAAAAGTTCCAAAAATAACAAAACATGAATTCAAAAATAAAAAATTACGATAAGCATTTTATGAGTCACATTTTAGCAATTTAATTTACTTTTGCCATTCAAAAAGCAAGATTTTAAAATTATATCATTTAAATTAAGAATTGAGGATAAATTCTTTCAAGCAGATTCATACACGGTTTTTATTTGAGTTAGGAAATTTATTCGCGTATAAAGTATTTAATTTTAACAAAAATCTTTTTATCTTCTCACTTGGCCATTCCATCTAATACAGATGCAATTTAATTTCTTCTATTTTTAAATTTGTAATTAACAACTGTTTTATAAATAATCTTTTCGTTTTCACCGGATAACAATTTCGTTTTTATCATGTTTTTGATATGACAAAAAGTACAAAATGATTAGAATGCTAACAATGATATAATTAAATATGATAATCATATGAGCAATTTCCTCCATTTCTACGCTCATTATCTTTTTTGACATAGATGTTAACTAGAATAGAAACACAATTACAATATAATCTTATTTTTTTTATTTGACAAACGCTCAAATTATCATTAAAATGCAATTTTTAAAATAATTGATTTTGTAATCTAATCGAGGCTCAATTTCAAGGCTATTTGTTGTTGGGATGAAAAGTAGTTGTTTTTTTTAAAATAAAACTGTAATAAATCAAACCGAAACGACGATATACAATAATTAAAAATATATTTTTGAAAATTAATATAAATTAAAAAAATATAAGTTTAATTTAAAACATAGAAAACAGTTAAATATAAATACTTACAAAGAAATTAACATTTATTTTATTTTTATAATTTGTGTGTGTGTTTTTTTCAATTAATTTATATTATAATTATTAATAATATTATTTTAAGATTAGTTTTGTTTTTAGTATAAATTACATTTTATCAAGATCGTGGAACATAGCTGAGTGTGAACCATTCCAATATTTCTTCATGCAAATCAAATTCACATAAGTTTAGTATTACACCTCCTAGAAATTCATTTTCTTGTAATGAATCATGTGACCATACAGTTACTTCTAATGTACGTGTTTGAATGATTTCAAGAGGCATTCGATATTCCAGCTAAAAGTTTAAAAAAAAGTTTAATTACATATTAATCAAGATGAACGCTTTTACATATTGACTGAATTCTTAATTAAAAGTGGACTGTTAGCACAAAAAGTTAAATTAAAGTACATTATTGATTCTTATTTTACTATACTCCTCTATCGGTTTAACAACAGTTATAATTTTATTTCCATGTTATAATGCATTCACAGCGACATAGCAAATTAGTAGATACTATATTATAATTTGCATCTTGGCATATTTAATATGAGTTTAAAACGTAGATTGTAATTTGAATCGTAAGTATTTGAATCGTTTGTAATTGTAGTAGGCCTAGATATCAAATTAGTTGCAAGATTTTAAAATAAAAAGTGTTTACAGCACAGATTTAAATAACATCTACTAATTTGCTATGTCGCTGTGAATGCGGTATAAATCGTGAATTTTGCGAATTTTGCGAATTTCGCGAAGAATTCATTAAATCTAACCGACTTAGATTCAAATGGGGTATGTTTTTAAAATGATAGGTTTTCTGCACCGACAGAATAGAAACTATCCGATCAACAATCGTCGACTATCGCTATATCGCCTAAAACGGTACAGGTGTTTTTTCACTTAAATGGCAATATTTACCAACAACGCTGCTTATTTTTTTTTTTTGTGAAATAGCGGGCACTGAAATAAATTCCACGCATAGGATATGCCACTGCTCGGCATACGCATATATCATCAACAAAATCTCGGCTTCAGTGTGATGCAACGGCTGAAATGAATGGTGCGGTTCCACTTAAGGAAATGCGTTGAAATGGCAACTCACGAGCATTGGAACACGAACCATATATCACCTTGCTGCTTCAGCAAAATATCTTAGATAACGAATATAAACAAAACTAACAACAATATTCCGCAAACACCAGGGATTTCCGCTCCAATTTCTCTGATTTTGGATCTTGTACTAGTGGATCATGTAAGTGGCAGTATTTGTGTCCTATGCGAATATAATAACGACCGAAAAGCTTATTGAGGGATATGTTTGTTCTCAAATTTCTTAGGGTATTATGACTGGCAGTAGTTCATCCACCAGCACGCAGAAGTTTGCAATAAAGATAAAATTGATTGAAAAATCTTAAAATGGCATCGCAATTGAATTCAAAAAACTTAAAAAAAATAAAATCAGTTTAATCTTTTTAAAAAGTCATTCCTTCATAATTTTTTTGTAAAATATCTTGAAATTCACCACATTTATTCTAGCTGCAACAACTCAAGTCAGCTAGAAAGACATATCAAACCGGTTTTTTACTGAGCCGTAAATATGAAAAAATTAAATTTATTCTTATATGTAGAACTATGGATGTACGGAACTTGTAGATAAAAAACGGTAATTGTTGGTTTAACCATAGACTCTGATCAGAAGGACGCAGGTTCGATCCCAGACCTAGAATTGAGAAAAGAGTTTGTTACAGATCTCTCACGTTAATTTGATCTCTCTGAATACATTCAGTTCTAGTGACTTATAATTCCAATATTCTAGTTGTTACCAGATTATTAGTTATTAATTTAGTTGTTAAATTGTTATTTTCTTTATCATGACATGACGTTTTGCTTCCACAAAAATGATTTTTAGTAGCTTTAATCAAGTTCAATCCGCACTTTGGCAGATATCCCGCCTAACAAATGCTTGCAACAAGTATCATTTTTCGATGTAAATATGTGAAAACTAAGTTGAACTCGGTTGAATGATATGATTCATTAATAAAAATAAAAACAAATGATCGAATTAAAAAACATCAGTGGCGTGGTTATAAATTGAATGTAAAACAGCTATAACAAATTGAACGTAAAACAGATATAACAGTAATATTTTCAAGAGATATATTTTTTACTTAATCTCTCCTCAAATAATGTGAAAATTACACTAGGAGCAGTTCTCTAAGCTTTAACTAATCAGTATCTTAAGACTTAGGTACGAACCACCCACCTCAACTCCTTACAGCATAAACAAATAGTGATTTTCTCTACTTGCGTTAAATGCTTTCTGAAAAAATTGAAGTCGATGTAAAAAGTATTTCAATCCCGAGCAAATTTTGCTAATCTTCAAGTCATTTATTCGTCCATGTATGGAGTACTGCTGTCATGTTTGGGGAGGTGCTTGTCAGTCAACAATCAAATGTCTAGACTCTGTACAGAGAAAAGCAATACGGTTGATTGGTAATACCGAACTAACGGATCAGCTTGATTCACTCCAGCACAGAAGAAATGTGGCTGAATTGTCAATCTACTATAAATATAACTTTAGCGAATTCTCCTCTAAGGAAATTCAAAACATCCTTCCATGGTGTGCGCAATTTAATCGGCGAACAAGAACTTCAGAGTTATCTCACCCATTTGCTGTCCAAATACCTCGTTGTAGAACTATGTCCTTCCAGAGTGGTCAAGTCCTTTAATAGAGTGGTCAAATTATGGAACTCAATGCCCGGCTCCGTATTTCCCGATGAATATTCTCCTCAGATGTTTAAAGAAAATGTCCATCGTCATTTAAAAGAGTTAGTATAGTAGTTCCTATATCCTCATTCCTTCCATTTTCCTCATCTCCTTTCTTTATAGTTGACATTGTATCTTCGGATATTCAAAGAGTCTGAATAATGATTATTTCATATTCAGTGTGCTAAACATGTCTAACAAAAAAAAAAAAAAAAAAGAATCAATTTTTTTCCTCACTCCAATTCCACTAGAGAAATTTTAGCATACTCATATACGATTTGTTTCACAAAATACAAATTTTACCGCATAGTAGAGTTGCATAAAACTCTGATTTTTTACAAATATCAAAAACTGTGATTTCAGAAAACATTTAATTTGTTTTTAATTTTAAATATCTTCGGTATTCAATTCAGTTCAGTCATTCAATTCGTTCTTATTTTTATTAACAAAGGAGGAGAGTGGGGGAATATCAAAAATATTACGTAAGATAAAAAAATTATAAAACAAATAATTTAAATTCTCCAGGTCGTAGTGCCTTTAAGTAGTGCCGTGTAGAACGAAGAGTGGCACATTTTAGTCATGAGCTTGCTGGTCTTATATTAAAGTATGATCATTTTGTTTCCCACCTTGATAAACGTGGCTGTACTACTAATGAAGAATTTGAAAATAAAAATTTTGAACATGTTGGCAAAACACTTGGAGAAGTTTGGAACATAATGGCGATGGATGTTTATCCTGTAATTGCGTTTCCTCTTAATTTTGAAGCCAGTTGATATTCCAATCATATCCGTAAGAGCCAATATTTGAAACAGATTGTCAAATGTTGTGACACAAATTGCTGTGCTTTATCGACGAGTGGCTCCGGATTTTTTTCTCCCGCCACCAATAAAAATGAAGCAAACGTCTGATGATCGATGACAATGGATATTCATTAAATTTGAGTCTAGGACTTAAAATAGATTTAGAATGTAAAGGATTTTCTCAATTTCCATGTGATTACATTTGTCTCTATCAAGTCTCTATCAACTTTAATATTTGGGGCATTCTTTGCAACTCGGAGACCCCTTGATCTCCAGAATTGATGAAAAAATTCCCCAAAATCTAATTCTTTAGTATTATCATAGACAATATACGGTATTATGGTATTACATATGTAGAAAAATAATGAAATTATAAAATTATAAGAAAAAACATGAAAATAAACGGGTATATCAACCCTCCAACCCCTATTATTTTAAATTTTTTGTAGTAAATTATCAAAAATTATAACTGTAATTATTTTTCATAAAGGGAGTCATTTTCACCTTTAAAACAAAAAAATTTTTTTTTAAATTTGTCCAGTAGTTCTTGAGATACATTAACTTGAACATATATGAAATCCGAGGTTTTCAAAAACTACCCCAAGCTATAAAGGTAGAACCACTCGCGAGTCGCGACAAAAAAAAATTTTCTTCTACAAAACGTTTTGTTTTATTGTCTCCTCCACTATAAAAAATTTGAAGCACATCAAAATATGTGTGTAAAAAAAAAGAATTTTTTGTCGAAATTTCGCAGGCAAAAGTGTCATTTTCCATATTTTCGATCCGACATTTAAAAAAAAAATTAAACACCACTCGGCATTTGTAACTTCTTATAATTACCAACATTCTAACCCGAAGAACGCATCTTTTAATATTGTAAATTTGTGTTGGCAGGCAAGTTTCTATACTTTCAGAGTGAGGCCGTAAGCCTGTAGCCATATTGCCGTAAGCCATATTGATGCCGCCATTTTGAATTTCGAAAAGGTGCACACGCATTAGAAACTAGAGACAATAAGCTAAAATTTCTGCCCATAAACCTTACAAAAATCCTTAACCAATTCTGAAGAGCAGAAGAGGGGGTTTCCGAGTTGCAAAGAATGCCCCATTTAATAAAAGTTTTGAAACGCTTCTAGGTCTTATCTTTGGGGAAGGGGGATTTCGCGATTTTCTTATTTTTGCTTATACAGGGGGGTTGTCTAAAATCATAGACAAGTTTGCTTACGCAATACTTGAACGCCCCACAATCCGTTTTCGAGAAATCGATGCGACCGTGAAGGAAAATTTTTTGTACTTTGTTACTATTTTTCAATAAAAAATTATGAAAACTACATTGAATATATTGAACATAAACAGCATAAAATAAAAAAACGCAATCCATATATTCTTCAATTATCCCCACCAACAAAATACCTGAAAATCACTTATTTTTTCGTCCGTCATAGTGACCATCCCCATTATATAAAATGATTGAAATCAATGCAACCCTTCCACAAATCATTTGTTTGCACGTTATGAATCATTTTGTCATAAGACTTGCTTTGGAATATGGACAAAATAAGCTTGCATATGTATATGATATGAATCATTTACAAATAAAAATCCCACTCAATAACAATGCAATCTACTCTTGAATTCCAGTAAAACTAAGATAAATATTTCATTCAAAAAATTAGACTCTAATATAATCGATGTCAATTGTTCATTTTGTAGTTTGGGACTTACCGTTTCCATAAATGTTGGAAAACAATTTTTTTTCACAACCTTTGTTTTTCTTTTAGTTGCTTTTGAGTGATCGGGCTTTAAATAACATTTAACGTATGTATTTGGTTCCTGTCCATTTGCTGTAACCGGTAATGATCTTGCATGATGTATCTAACGTAATATAAATTAGAAATTAATAAAATATATGACGTGATATGGAATTTAATTTTCTTACCATAACTGTTAGTGCACCACGAATATATTGTAAACTAAATTTAATTTGTCCACAAACATGCTCATTTGAGTTTGACGATTTGATAGCTTTAAATAATTAAATTAAATTTGAATCAATTCAACAATAAATTATATCATAATATTTACCTTTAACTTTTTGAACATGTATATTAGCTTCTTGTTGATCTCGTAATATTGGATGAAAGAATGTATAAACCAAATCTGAGTGAGCAATTTCATCAGCGGAATTGAATAATGAAATTAAAAAATGCTGAATTTCTGGAAGACGACGATCAGCAACTGTTTTTATGTGAGATCGTCCAACATGAAGACCACTGGGCAAACTAAATATTAAGTTTATTGTCAATTATGTAATTAATTACTCAATCATTTAAAAATAATTGATTATATTTAAAGGTTTGTCTGAGTCTTATCTTACACAAGAAGTAAATGCTGTCATTTTTTCTAATAGTACTTTCTAGATACACGTAAGCGAGTAACATTTTTCTGATGCTATTATGAGCACCAAACTACTTGTATTCATTGCGTATTTAAACTTTATTTATTTACTAGTACTTCGCTTATTGATTAGTTGAATATTGAGCTTGAATTACTATTTTGCTTTAAATTTAATTGTATGATAAGCAAATTTAACCTTATCACACATTCATTAATTAGATGTTAAAATAAAAGATAACAGTTTAAAGTATTTGACAAATTATTATTACCTTTTTGTCATACACTTTGTTTTTACTGGATAGATCTTACAAAATAATTAATGCCATAACCACAATTAACGATAAATTTAATTTTCGTTCAATCGATAATTTAATATTCTAACTAATTTTATTTTAATAATTATTTCAAATTAGTGTAGTAAAATTAAAAATAAATTAGAAAATTTAATTAGTTTAATCTAAAGATGAAATTTAAATAAGAAAAAATTATTTGTTAAAAGTTTAAAATAAATTAATTTTTTTTAAATTATGGCAGTTATAGATCTTAAGTTTACAGGTTTGTGTTTCGAAATATTTTGATATAATTTAAAAGTTTTAAATTGGTTTAATTAAAATTGTTTGACCTGTTTTCAATACTTTACATTAAAAAATTATTCATGAGATTTTTTTATGTCTAACGATTGTTTGTTTGATAAGATAAAAATTAATCGATAGTAATATTAAAACAGCAAAATTCTTTTCAAATGATTAAAAAAATGTAAAAGAAAAATTATTAAATGTCATGTAATTTGCAGAAAACATAACATTATCACCACTACTATTGGTATTATGTATGGTATTTGTTGTTCTTGGAATAAAGCTTAAATGGTTTCGTCGTCGATTAACATTTGATGATATACCGAAACCAACGGACAGGAACACAGATGTAAGTAAATCATATGAATACATTCATTATATTATTTTCTAATAATAATATTTTGACTTAACTGAATTCTATCTTGATTTCTTGATTAATGAGATGTTATTTCGTCTACAATTATTTGAAATAAAAATAATGAATCGTGATGAAGAATAAGCAGAAAATTGGTCACGATTCTAAAATGTTTTTAAATTTATTTGCGTAACACATTTTTTCACAAATTGTTAGATTTGTTTTGTTATAAACAAAAATAATATACTTGTGAATCTTGAGCAAATAAATAGATTATTTAAATAAATTGTGGGTTCTGTTTCTACAATATTACATCAACACTTTCTATCAACAAAAACGTTATATGTTGAATATAATTAGAGCATTATATACTTTTATTAGAAAATAAAGAAGCTTTGATGTGTAGACAGTTTTACGTAAGAAGTATTAAAACGGACTTAATCCAGATTAAAAATACAAAACTGCGAGATTTTACCTCTATTAATTCAACGACTTAAATCCTATAACAGTAATTGTAGAGCTATATTATTTACACGTGTAAGAGAGATTAGTCCTATGTTATCTTTCTAAAATATCAGGAAAACATGTAAAAGGTGAATGTGTAGTAAGCTGTAGTACAAACCGACCCATAAATGTATCTAGGTCAACCTCTAACTAAGTTTTATGATAAAGTCCGACCCGAAGTGTTCTTTAGAGAGCCGAACATAGATTCACTTAATTTATAATAAATAGAAGCTCTGCTTTAGCCAAAAATAAAATATGTGGCAGCTCTTCTACATAAACCATATCACTAGATAAACTTAAATTAATCAATGTAATTATAACGTGCTCTTGTTTTTGCAGCACTCATCAATACAACTAACCGGCGTTTATCGGCCGAACGAAGATTTCGATCGGTATGATTCAACTTCAGTTCCAAGGGAACTACCACCAGTAAAAGCTTCAAATAAAGCTAGAGGGAGCTTTTATCCATTATCAAAAGTTTCAGAAACAACAAAAAATGAAACAAGAAATCATCAAATAATTTCTACTAATTCAAAAATACAACATAAAAACGATGCATTGAAAAATTCATTTACAGATGTGAACAATCTACCACCACCTCCAGCATACACTCCTGTTTTGAAATTAAATCAATTTAACTACACAGAAGCACAAGCTGCAATTCAAAATGCTAATCAACCACAAAAAGATTTGCCGAACAGCATAGGCACGCACCAACCCGTTCTAAATCAGAAAAATATAGCTCAAACAACAAAGTCTACTGGCTTTTTGGGTATATCGAGAAAGGATCAATCTTATAATCATCATCCAAAGAAAACAACTGATAAAACAGAAGAATTTGTAAGAGTAAAGAAAAAAGACATACCAAAGGAACATAAGATTAAAGCAAGACCGCCTTCAACGGAAACTGCAAATTCTAATCGAATTCTAAATGGAAATACAGCTGCCATAAATGCTAACTTAAAGCCTAGTAATATTCCATTATCGTCAACCCCAAATTTATTATATGATACTCCGCTAACCATAACAACTACACATTCGGTTACAGCATCAGCTTTCCAGAAGATAATAATAAAACCGATACCGCGAACAACTGGAATTAATTATTTAAACGAAGCTTCTAATAAAGAAGAAACAAACAATAAGCCAAGTGTTAAATTTAAAGAAGAAGATGATAATGACGATGAAGAAGCAACAGAAGATATTTGGAACTTAGTTGCAAAACATCGTAGAAATGTTAATACAAAAGTTGAAACATCAAAACAACAACAAATCGAGGTATCTAATAAGAATATTAAGAAAAATAATACAGCAACATTACTTGAAAAACCAAGAACATTGAGAGAATTACAAAAAACTAAACAAGAAAATCACTCAAATAACAAATCAGCATTTGTTATGTCAGATAATTTAGAATCAGATACAGAAGCGTAACGAATAAATATATAAATATATAATAAACCTTACCTATGTAATTTTGCCAATGGGTAATGCAAGCAAAGTTTTTGATGTAATTCAAGAAATTCTTTGTAAGAACGGAATAAGTATGATGGATCAGGTTGATTTTGACGAGTAACTTTTAATATGTAAGTATAGTATTTTTCTAATTCGTATCGTTTTTGATATCCATGTACCGTTACTGATTTCAATCTTCCATCTTGTGCCATTCTGAAAAACAAAGTTAAAATATTTAAATATAATTTATTGTTACTTTTATTATGATAATGAATTTTAGTTAAATAAAAATTATTAAAACACATTTTGAAATGTAGATTTATTTATTTAAATAAATGACGAACGGATAGCAAATCTCGCATTCGCAGGTTTCGTAAGAAAGGTGTACAGGATTTTAAATATAAAATTTTCCTTTAGTCTAAGTATAAAATCCAAAATCACCCTGTGTAGTTTGATGATAATCGACCTTAAATAGGAGGTTAACAAATTTGATTTAAAAGTTGAAGAAAAAACTTGAAACGATTGGTCCTATTTCGATTCTTGTTTTAGAATAGGAATCAACAACAGCTGATTGGAAACAAGAAAAGCTGATTATGTATTGATGCATAAAATGAAAGTTTTTATTCAAAGAAACTCTCTCTCTCTTTTTTTTACTCTTTCTCTCTTGTAGAATTTTTAGCAGATGAGAGTAAAAGATTTTGTTAATATGGACTTGCGTTAACACGGTTTCGATATAGCACAGCACGAAATAACTGTGTTATACGAGGGACATCTGTACATGGATTTTTTGTCTAACAACAGGAAAAGGAAGTTTAGCTGATCTTCAGAAAAACACCCTTTAAATATAGGTCTGTCTGCAAAAAAGTTTCCACAACTGGTTTTTGTTTCATAGAAAATGTGTTAACATAATGAAAACACAAGTTAAACATTTTAATTTAAAAGTTCTAAACTGTAACAAGATATTTAAATAATAATAAAATAATAAACGCCTTATTCCTGTTAAATTGAGTTTTATTTTACTAAATACGTATTTCGAAAGCTATGCTTTCATCGACAGTAGTATCTAAAAAACTCCGTTTGTTATTTTTATAAAATAAATATTGCGATGCTGATGCATAGGCTAACATCACCACAGCTCTGGAAAAAAAAATGTTCTGGATATATAGTGAGCAAATACTTCAATTAACATAACCGATGTTGTACATTTCGCGTAGTTCTAATTATAAAAACATTAAAGATATTTTTAGTATCCCAGCGACAAAAATTCTGTTGAGTAAAATAAATATTTACCGGTAGTGACAAACCGGAAGTTGGAATGCAGAACTGTTAAAAATCATACTCTAATCAAAATCAATTATCAGAAACTGATCAATTATCAGGATTCAAATATCTATCTTTTGTCAAAGCATTATCAAAATTGATTAATGAAAAAAGCTTGTATGCTCTCAACAAACTTTAAAAACAAAGTGTGAAGTCAACATTTGTAAGGTGAACCCCCACCATTTTGATCACAATAATTAAAACCCTTTTCATAAGTTTCATCATAATCACTTCATTATTGTAGACTGGACTCTGAAGTATCAATAAAGACACTGAAAAAAATGCAAACTATTGCAAAAAATTATTTTTACCGGAAGTGAAAAAACAAAAATTGGGATGCAGAACTGGTTGAAACCTACTAAATGGTTATGTAAGAAGTTTTATTTAATTCGATTATCAGGTCCAGATGTTATTGAGCTCTAAAAAGCCAGGTGCTTGGGGAACCCACCATTACTTGGTTCAATATGGCTCGAAATCTTTTTTCAAGGTGTCTTTAAAATTTACAAACCAACAAACATTAAAAACATAGTGGAAAAAACGCCTGTTGTATGATATGCCCCCAACCCTTTATCCCATGTGCCCCAAAAACTAATAAAATCCTTCTCATATTGATTGAAACCTTTAACCAACGCTTCATGAAAATCGATTTGTAACTGTAGGCTACAGTAGGGATAAACAATTTTAAAAAAATGTTTAACCGGAAGTGACAAACCGGAAGTTGATACGCAGAAATATTGGAAACAGTACTAAAACCTTATGTATCAAGTTTAAATACGATTGAAATCCAGGATTAGAAGTTATTGAAGATTCAAACTTACAGGTGTTTCGTAGACCCTCTGCCATTTTGCACAAATTTGAAAAAAAAATCCAGATCTTCCATTTTCAAGTAAACTTGCATCATATACCAAAGTTTCATCAAGATCCAATGCGTTTTTGTTACGAAATCATCCACCCACAGACCACACACCATTTTTTCGGCTATTTAGATAGGGGATGGTTTAAAACAAAAGACAAAATAAAATTTGGGGAATGTAAGATTTTTTTTTTCTTCGATAGATTGCATTACTTCACACAATTGAAAATTGCGGTTAAGTAAAAATTGTCGATTTTGCTCACCAAAAACAACAAAAGTAAACAAAAAAACACTTACGTGAACGTTCTAGGAACGAATGATAGGAGCTCTCCATTTCCTTCTTCACTTGTAAACCTCAGTTGAGCTAAATTATGTAAAAAGAAATTAAATTGTGTAAACCAGGATTTTAATGAGATATGTATCATTTTTGCAAATGATGCTGCTGCTTCTGGATTAGATTGCCCCGGAAGAAGTGCTTTACGCACATAATTTACCGAATCAGCTGTTACACCAGGTATTCCTGAAGTTGCCATCTAAAAAATATTACAACTTTTATTTATAACCAATACAAAATTTAAGAAATCAAAAATCGATTTACCAATGCTAGCATATGCAAAAGAAAATCACCGTGTTTCCTAACAATATTGAATGCTTGACAACATAAATCAACAAAATTATGAAACTTAGTTGATGGTTTTTCTCCACCATTAATAACGTATGCCATATCCGATGTTAAAACGAATGGCGTACGATCACGTTTAAAATTACCAAACATTTGAGCATCACCAAGAAATTTACCAAAATCGATATGAAACAAATGACCAGATGTTTTAAGCATAATATTATCGTTATGACGGTCACATATTCCTAAAATATATGTGGCAACACTATAGCCTGCACATGAAACTGTAAAATTGTCGACCGCTCTTTGATATTCTAATTGACTAGGATTTTGTCGAGCAAGCCATTCTGCAATTGGTTTATCTTTAAAGGATCCAGTTAGACCCCACTCAACTTGAATTTTTCGTAATGTTTCTGCATCCGAAATTAATTCAATTATTCCTTTTTTATCACCGGTTGGAATGCAATTGAATGTTACTATTTTTAAATCTAAACCATCTTTCAACCATAACTTATCCATCATTCTGACTAATTGAAGGGTTAACATATCTTGTTGTAAATCATCACCACACTAACAAAAATAGAAAATCAGTAAAACATTTATCGTAAAAACCCGAGTAACTTACCTTAAAAATTGCAGGAATTATTTCTCTATCTGGACCTATGAAATTAATCTTCAAAGGTAAAGTATTTGAATTAAAATAACTACTACTTCTAACATTAACTCCAGTTACTTCCAAGCCAGGTCCAAGAGGTAATGTAGTTGGTTGTTCGAGGAGATGTTGATGAATTATTTCAAGCTTTTGTACTAAAATTTTTTGTCGATGTGATTCTTTGGCTTGTTTAACATATTGTGCGACATCAGCCAGATTTTTGCACATTATATTCTGTGATATAAATCTGGTGGACAATTTTTCACCACAAGTTGCAAGAAGCGCACGTAGAAGCATTTGATTTCGACGATGATATCGAGATTGTGTAATTATTGTTTCATTTATATTACTATGTGGAGTTGCTTCTGATACAGAGTTTTGTGGTGACTCTCCAGGTAAACTGTGAACTAAAAGCCAATACAAATGATGTGCTATTCGTGGTGATTCTAAAGACCGCGATAGTAGAAATTGTGATAGGGCCGAGGCTTCATATGTGTCGTGTTTTAAGGCCTGTACAAGTTGGGGTAAATAGTCAACTAATTGATCGGTGGGAATTTTACTAATCCATGCAACCGCGCAAGATCTTACTTGCAAATCAGGATATCGTGGAAGCAGTAGTTCTAACGCTTGTATTGGAGTTAGAGGATTCCATGATTTGATTAGGGAATGTAGATCAACTAAACTTGCAAAATCCCAGCTATGTGCAGCATGTAATACTTTTGGTAGAGCATAGGGTAAGCTTTGAAGATAATATCTTTTCTCCCACAATACCTCTCTCTTATCTCCAACGTTTAAGTAGCCACGTTGAGCTGTATCAATTAATTCTTGTTGTAAATTTTTATCTAAACTATTGAAATCTAATTTCAGTGCGAGTGGTGTATCGATAGAAGTATCTGGAAAAAATATTTGCCCTCCGTAATCAGGAATTTCAATACCGAGGACTGGATAAATGTGACCGTGTGGATGCGTTCCTTTAGCTGGTGCTGGACCCAAATATTTATCTGTGGTGGGTGGCCATAATGGCAATAAGTATGAACCGTTAATCATTACACTTTCAAAATCGAAAAACTGAATAGAAAACCATCCTAATTCGGTTTTTGTTTGTCGTTTTTCATTATTTGGTTCGCTAGACGTATTTTCTTTGATTTCCCCAGAATTTCCGTCAGATGGTTCCGTTGTACAGCCATACAAAACAAACACAAGCCGAGCTTCTCTTGGTAATATACATACTGGTATATTTTCGAAACAAAGCCTGAAAAAAAGTTTTGGTATGTTACTCACAACACATAATGCTTTAGTAACTGACTTAAAATTACTCACCATGCCTTAAACTTTAACCTAGGGAATGTAGTGAGATTTTCAACTGTGCATTGTGCAACCATTGCATCCCCAATATATCTTGTACCATGATAAATTTGAGTACCGAGTAAGTAATCATCATACTTCCAATGTGGTGGCAAACGATATAAACATGTTACATGTACCATTACCGGTTCGGTAACGTTCGCCAATGATTTATTTATTTTAGATTCAATAAGATTCACACAAAAATTAACCCGAAATGCATGTGAATATATTTTTAATAGTTGTTCTATAGCTTGCCGAACTTGATTACAGTTATATTTAAGCTGCTCAGAAAACGTTCTCGACCTGATTTTTACCTCAGCATAATCTCCGTTTTCGGATAGAACATCCATTTTATTACCATAATATAACTCTCCTGTATAATTTGAGCAAATAGTTTTTAGCTTGTTTGAAGCTTCTGAAATTTCAATAGTTTCAATAGATCCCAGTAACGAGCATATAGCTTTGATTGCTTGTATCACACCAGAGCAAGATATAGCAGATCGTGAATTTGATTCAGTAGACGTTGTTTCTAAACGATCAATTTCTGTTTCAATTGTCTCTAAAATTATCATTAAATTATCATAGTTTATTGATAGAGATGGTTCATGCGCTAATATATCTTCTAATTTCATTTCATTATCACGAATATCATCATGTAACGTTCGTCCAATTTTACATAGTTTTTTATCGTTTTTCGGACAAAACCCTAATTGTACATCCTTTTCCAGTTTTATACTATTATGAACACATTCAAGCTGACTTAGTTTAGATGTTTCTCTTAACCATTCTGATACGCCAATTGGTTTTAACATAAAATCATTAACCGTACCATTTAAATGACCTTCCAACGAAAAAAATACTTGTGAGACAACGTGTTCAACAGATGTTGTGATATCACAAGTAAATAGTACCGGAGAGCTATATCCTTCTATTTGACCTTTCTCATTATGAGGTCCATTAGATTCTAACACAGGAAAATTTTCTGTTTTAAAACATTCCATGGATGGATGGACAATTAATTTAATACTTGTTTCTTCAGGATAATGGTTGGGAAATTCTGATGCTACAATATGTCCAACATTTGTGGTTATATTATCATATCGATACCGTGATCTTACATTGAGAACCATTTTATAAAACGAAATTAACTCTGGATCATAAGATTTTTGTATGATAACACTCTCATATAATTTGGTTCCTTGTCTTCTTATCTTGGCGTATTCGATTGCATTTTCTTTTTCATTATTAAAACTACTTGTTGATTCACTGTTACGTGGGGGCAAGGGTGGAGGTATTTTCATATCAGATTTCGGTATATTCCAGCCGATCGGAGGGTCATCTAAAGTAGAAAAATAAATATTTAAATTCGTTCATTTATGTTGGTACATTATACAAGCTTACCTGATGGTGAAAGAGGAGTTTTCTCAGTTTTATTAACTGCTTCATAAACGGGATCAGAATATTGTGTGCCACCACTATACAAATAATCGAATGGGTCATATTCATAATAATATTCGGAAGACACGTCATCTATGTTATAAATACAAGTTCTAGTTATTTGTTTATATAAGTTGAATCGTCATACCTTTATCATCTTCAAGATCGGCTAATAAAAGAGGATCAAATGCTTCAAGGACACTTACTCTAGAGCTATAACAAAAATAATGCAACGTGATAAATATAAGTTTCATGTTTTATAAATAATGAAGTTATTGTTTGGTAAATGAATGGTAAATGAACATTTACAAGATAAATTTAGCTTACTGAATAAAGATCACCCCTGAAAAGTGATTTAAGCATTTAATTTCGAGATAAGAATTTCAGAGTTGTAGGAAGTTAAAGTGAGAATCAATCGATGTGGTCACAAAAGCCATCAAATGGATTCAGCAAATATACCGTAGACTCTATTTTATTTGGTACCGGAAAGACGGGGAATCATTTATTAGAAAAATACAAAAATTGAAGTTTCACTTGAGCGCCAGGGCAAGCAAATAGAAATCAAGTTATTATTTATTTTAGTTTTTCGGTAAACGGTTGTAAAATTTAACATGACAGCCGCTAGGTGGAGGTTAAAGTCTCAATTTTTGACATATAATCAAAGCGACTGTTAAGTAAAGTCCTTTTTTGGCGGCAGTACAGTACCTTTTATATTTTTACGGCGGCGGTAAAGTGTCGCCATTTTCTTTCCGTATTTTAAAAGCGGCGGTAAAGTGTTTTAAAAAAAGTCACATATATATACAGAATTTGATGTATCAATTTCATTAATAATTAATCTTAATTTATGATAGGATAACTTTTCTTCGGAGTGATGTTATATCACAACTAATTCATTGAATTAATTATTATTTTCATATTTATAAAAAGTTTAAACGTTGGAGCTAAAGTGACTTTTTGTGTTTCGTCTATCACTATAAACTCAACCAAAACCCCCGATAGGGGGGGGGGGCGTACTCTAATCCCTGCTATTGACATATGAGTTGTCGTTTTAGTTTAAATTTGTATAAGATTAGTTTAATCAGATTACAGATTGGTTAGTCATTAGATTCTAAGGCGGTAATATGGTAATTCACAGTGCGAGCTTTTGAATTAACAAAAAAAAACAATTGTATACAGAACGCGATATAGTGCAAATTGAATAAGTGAAATAGTACAGATTTTTAAATTAAAGGTTCTAATTGATAGTTTATTAAACGACTAATTAATGCATACTAAGCGAGTATATGATATAAGCAATAAAAATAAGTTTATCTTAAAAAATTAACTTCTTTTACAGTAAGATAGAAAACTTGATTAAAATTTTAATCATTTAAATATTATTGTGTTACCTATCTTGTTATAAATCTGAGAAAAAAATCCATACGTCCAAATCCCTTCGTTTTGATGTCTACGCGACCCTAGTGAAGATAATAGGGAGAATGAAATTTTCATTTAAAGGAAAAGGGCGGGGAATACAAAGGCGATGTGAAACGAATTAGTTTGTCTAGAATTAAGCATATTTTATAAGGAAGTTAGTTGATCACGGTAAATTGGTTTATTGTGTAATGTTATATTTTAATCAAGTAATATATATGTTTTTGTTTAAAATGTTTTTTCATGAACGTCTTTTAGAAGTTCGTCTTTAGCATTTCATTTCCCCCACATATTTTTTTCTCCACTTGCAATTTTTATCAAAATTAAATTACCAATGGCAAACATAGCTTCCTGTTCTGTTGCGCATAAATAAGTATTCGGACGTACATGACCTTTTGTGGCGAAAACATGTTAGTTAATTTTTCGACAAAAATTAAATTTTATTATCTTTCACAGCTTCATTCAAAGTTATATATAGGGTGAGTCGGGAGGAACGGACCAATGTTTTCAAGTTATAGCGTAATACCAAATAAAGAAAAGTTCATATATTAACGGTTTCCTAATCATAGCGTTCTTTTAATGAATGTTCAAAAATACCGCCATTGACTTCTAAACATTTTCTGCTTCATCTACGAAGATGACCCGTTGCCCTTCTAATTGCTTCATGTCTTTCTTGTTTAAAATTGGCTGCAGTATTCCTAATACGCCGAATTAGTGCATCCCGAGTGTCCACTCTTACTTTGTACACTTCATTTTTAAACCAACCCCATAAACAATAATCTAGTGCTGTGAGGTCTGGAGAGCTTGGAGGCCAATTAATAGGACCACCGCGACAAATCCAACGCCCTGGAAATGTTTCGTCTAAATGTTGCTTGACCTGACGAGCAAAATGTGCAGGTGCTCTATCATGCTGGTAATACATTTGCCTTCTGATATTTACAGGAACATCTTCAAGTTGTCCTTGTAACTCATATTGTAAAAAATTTAGGTAGTTGTCTCCTGTGAGGCGATTCTCCAAAATGAAAGGGCCAATTATATAGCTATCGAGCATACCACAGTCCACACCACACGTTAACCGAAAACTTATGTTGAAAATTACTTTCAACGGTTGCGTGGGGATTTTCGATTGACCATAAATGAGTTACGAGTATTATTAATACCGTCACGGGTGAATGTTGCTTTATCTGTAAAAAGTATACGCGATACAACACGATGATTATTATTTATCCACCGACAAAATTCAATACGTTTAGCATAATCTTCCGGTTCTAGGTGCTGTACTCTCTGTACATGGTATGAATATAAGCATTTCTCGTGGAGTGTGTTTAATACTCTTTTTTGTGGAAAGCCAAATTGAGTACCAATTCGTGAGCTGGTCGTTACATCTTCTTCTACTAAATTCAGAATATTTTCTACTTCTCCTAAACCTTGTCGAGTAGCTCGTTCAGATGTAATGTTGGCACTGGGAAGCTTACCATTCTCGCACAAATTGTTAAAAACTCTGATAAACACGTTTCTAGTCGGATGTCTGTGATGTGGATACCGTTGACGATATTTTTCAACAGCAGCTGTAGCACTTCCATTACACAAACCATAAATAAACATCATATTTGCATATTCTAAATTTGAATAAGTATTTAGCATTTTGTAACACTTTAATCACTCAAACTTGAAAATAAACGATTAATTACTATCACAATACACCGACATATTGTCAAGACAATATAGATATCAAATAGTTTAGAGTCTTGAGCATGGCATACTCTAATTACGTGAAAATTTTGATAAAAGTGGAACGTCGAAAAAAATTTGATATTGCGCTGACTTGAAAAACAAATGAATATCGGATAAGAACATATGGGTTTTTTTTACATTGTTTTCGCGTGTATAATACACTCCTGAAATGTGGTCCGTTCCTCCCGACTCACCCTGTATATATTAGACATAACTACATCAAATTTAGACGACAAGTGTTTTATCAGTTCAATACTACTCTCTTCCGGTGTAGTAACTCTGCATGCAAAATATTTCTTCTCGGAAGAAACCAATCGCATAAATTAGAGAATGTTAGATTGTATTTCAAGTGTGATGCCAACCACGACAAAATTGATCTAAACTGGAATGGGCATCATTTTTCACGATTACGGTTCCAGTTGCAATGACAAAAACGGAAACAGTACTGCATTTTATCTTCTCCTGAAGCAATCTGGATCAAGTTAGACAGACACTTTTGGTTGAGTGATCGAACGGATCTCATCATGCTATTCAACTAGATAGCACTTAAAAATCAAGTGTTAGGCATGTGTCTAAAGAACGTTTGGTTTCTATATAACATCCGCCATGAAACGAGCAATCTAACTAGCCTAGTCTAGAAACAAAATTATATTCAACTTACTCTTCAACTATTTCACTGCCAAAGTCTATTAAATTATCAACATTGCTCTTTTTCCGTTCTTTGTTTTTCCTAAGATGAACAGGTGGTGGTGGAACACTAGATGATGGTTTCGATATAACATTATTGCTGGGTTTTTCCTCCCTCAATATTGGTTTCTCCAATAATGGTTGAAAATTGTGTAATGCTACGGTTTCTGTATGAGTTTTTGGTTGATTTATTACACCAACCGGATGATGAAAGAGACCATGAGTGTTAAAAGCTGTTGATGGTGATTGGTATTTTGGATTGTTTAAATCTACATTAGAATAATTTTGATGTGTCAAGATTTGACTAGTGTTCGGGATAGGTCTTGGTATTGCATATCCTGGATTCATATTATACAACTTATTCAGATGATCTGGTGTTAAAGGAACATTTATCGTTGGTTGTGGCGTTTGTGGAGTATATGGTACTAATTGCATTCCTACTTGATGATTTGCATTCAATGCAACTGATGGATAGTTATACATTTTTGGTATATGTGTAGCATACATTTGGGTTGATATATCGGGAGAATTTGCTTGTAAACTTAATCTAGAACAAATAATTTTGATAAGTATTTTATCTAACATTTAATCACGTTTGTTTCAATACTTGCCTATGAATTTCATCGCACATTTGAACAAAATTTGTATGTGTTTCATCGTTCGTTGTGGGACTAGTAAACGATATAAGATCAGGCTCAGTTAAATCTTTTGTATTTATACTATTGCTACTATTTTTATTATTTATACGTTGCTGTGTAGGTGCATCTATTTGAGACGTATTGATATAGTTACGATTTGTTGCATCTTGCGATATTGTTCTTTCGTATGATTCTTTTCTTAAATTTAATATTTTTTGATAATCTTGCATTGAAATGTTATATGCTAAAAAATTGATTTATAATTCAAACTCATTTAGAACTATTTCATAACACTTACTATTTGTTTTTCTATTAGATGAAACATCAGATTGAGAATAATTAATTTTGTTTCGTTTAAATTCGTCCATCGCTTTTGTTTCTAAACTAAGAGCGGTAGCCTTTTCAATATCAGCTAAAAATTGCTTTTCAAGATCAACCTCAGTTTGATTTGTCATGATGGAATATTGAAACTGTAATATATTTAAAATGACAAAATCTTTCATTTTTGTTGGGCAAAAAACAAAATTTAACTTAAATTATTCTCCAAATTAAACATTAAACTGATAACCTTGTTGTTAGTAATAATTTAAGCCTAATATAAGATGAAATAGAATAATCTCAAATACATAATTCTGATCAAAGCAAATACGCATAACGTCTTCATATTTTTATAGTTTTTCAAAGTATTTGTTGCCATGAACATATTAACTGATACCAAAGTGTACTAACGAAATTAATTATCTAGTCATAAGCGCAATCATTAAATTATTATAATATAATCTATAGGGAAACCACTTTTATTTTTTTCAAACAAAAATATCGAATTGTTTATTTTTTATATGGATGGTAGTTTTCTAGGGGGAATTTCACTATCAATAACTACCGTAGTTTAATTACGGATTATGATTATCTGGAAGATACATTTACATTCGTTAGAACCATTAGGTCCGTCGTAAAGGAATTCGAGTAAATTCCCAGTTAGGTTTTTGTTGTTGTAACGACGGGTTTGGTGCTAATTCCCCGGCTCCATGTTCAGGAATGCTGCTAATGCCCTTGTGCGGCACCACAAATCTTTCATTGTCAGATTGGTTACATCTTTCAATACCAGCCATGACGAGGAGTGTTTGAAGCAGTGAGGCCAGTGACAGCTGCTTCTTTACCAAAAAATGGAGCGACGGATTTGCACCTTTCGTAGAAATTGTTGTGTGATGGCCCTTGGTCGGGTGCTTCTATGTACAATTGGGTTTCGGGTGCTTCTGGGGCGTAGATCTGTCGATTTAGTTAAGTAAACCGCTTTCAATCAATAATCTAATCCATCGATTCTTGCTTAGTAACAAAAACCATTATATTTATGTCTTCTTTGATTTTTCCGGTAACGCCAAAAATCAACAAACTTTTTCCTGTCTTTTTAATTTTCCTCTCAAACAACATAACATATGACATAAGGATGATCCCCGTGGGATCCTTACAAGTGTCAACATTTATTTAATCCAAGTAATGACTATGATTTCTCATTATCCTCCATTAAATGTTTCAACTGAGTATTATTGTTTATTTTATTTCGCAAGTATAACCAAAAAATAACAAATATATCGCAACGATTAATAATTTAATGGAAGATCATATTCTTAGATGGGTTTTCAGTAAATTACAATATCCGTTTTTATTCAATTGACAATTATTTTGACAGATGGTGTAAAACAATATAATTATTTCTTTAATACATTAATCATTTGCGCTTTTCATCTTATCCCCCAATTCTATTATACGAAAGTCACATTTGTGGATTCAAATCCTAATTTACAATTAAATTGTTATCATGCTATAACTATAATATATATTTTCTTAAGTATGTTATCTTACTCTAATCAGAAAACTGAAAAAAAAATTATAAACAATTTAGCGACAATAATTTATGATCTTAATGTTTAATTACACAGAAGAAATTTATATCATTTGATTTTCAAAATTACTTTAAGGAAATGCACAAGCAAAAACGCCTTATCAAAATTATTAAATTAATAAAATAAAAACATTTTCTGTTTTTAAAACATTTATTTAATAAAAATTCACTAACATTATCTGAAGATACAACAAAAGAGTAAACTTCAAAATACTTACCTAAAGATTTTGCAATAAATAATATTTATATTAATTTTATACAACTAAATTCAATATAACACACATGTTTTAATGATTATTTTTAACTTATTATAAATTAAATTCGCAACAATTATCTATAAATCGCCTTTATTTGATCTATTGCATGCAATCGAAATAAATTTAAGATGTCGCGATTTTAATATGACAGCGAATATTATACACAAAAAATATATACGTGTATGCAACAGATGAACTGATCGAAAAATTAAATTTGGCTGCAGCAAAATAGATGATTTTTTAGATGATGGTAATACAGATTATAGCTATATTGTTGTGTTCGCCTAGGATATAGATAGATTATTTGACAGTCAAATCGAATATGGCGTTTATGTCAAAGTGTGTTCATTTATAAACAACAAGTTCAATAATCACGAATAACTAGACAAGTAGAACTATAATTGTTACATTTTATTGAAAAGTAATTTATATTTAACTATAGTTATGGATTTTCAAAACCGTCCCGGTGGAAAAACCGGAGGAGGTGGTGTCGCATCATGGTCGGAAACGAATAAAGATCGTCGAGAAAGGTTACGGCAATTAGCATTAGAAACAATTGATTTAAATAAAGATCCATATTTTATGAAAAATCATTTGGGATCTTATGAATGTAAACTTTGTTTAACTTTACACAACAATGAAGGAAGTTATTTAGCTCATACTCAAGGTAAAAAACATCAAGCTAATCTTGCACGAAGAGCCGCTAAAGAAGCGAAAGAAGCTCCTCAATCGCTTGCGCCCGAAAAACCAAGAATCGAACCCAAAAAATTTGTGAAAATCGGTCGTCCTGGTTACCGTGTAACGAAACAACGAGATCATGAAACCGGTCAACAAAGTCTTCTATTTCAAATTGATTATCCTGAAATTACTGAAACCATAATTCCAAGACATCGTTTTATGTCTGCTTATGAACAAAAAATCGAACCACCAGATAGAAAATGGCAATATTTATTATTCGCTGCTGAACCATATGAAACAATTGCTTTTAAAGTTCCAAGTAGGGAGGTGGAGAAAACTGATGGAAAGTTTTGGACTCACTGGAATCGTGATACAAAACAATTTTTTTTACAATTTGCATTTAAAATTGAGCCGAAAATTATTCCGCCTCCTCCTCCAAATTTACGATTAAATAATTTACAACCACAGCAACATTCTTCATCTTTGGGTAATGTTCCACCGCCACCAAGACCGCCTATGTACAATCCTGTTCCGCCACCACCTCCGATGGGAATTTTACCAGTTCCACCGCCTCCAATGTGAGTTATATTCAAAAACTTAAATCAATTTTGTAATATTTTTCTAATTTTCTATTTCAAATCTAGTATGCACTAAAAGCCAACCTAAAAATTATCAACAATTTTTCGAGTTAAAACATGAATCAAATTGATAAAGTTTTAGGAATCCTTCGAGTAAAAAAAAGCAAATTTAAAGATTGTATAAAATTATTAATTAAACAATAAATTTATATAAAAAACGTTAATTTTTTTTAAATAGGTAGAAAAAAGAAGTATTTAAAAAGAAGAGTTAAATTTAGTAACGATGTTGAAATTTTTTGTTATGGCTGTACTTGGGATTCCAAAATTTTTATAGTTAGAAGTAAATTACCACCAGTAGAAATGGATGAACAAATAATATGTACCATAATGAGGAACAATTATAGAAAAAATAAAATTAAGTTTATTAGGGGCCACTATCAAAAAGAAATATGAAATTGTGTTGGCTTAAGTTGACTATAAATATTTTATATGGATCATTGTATCTTTATGAAGAATGAAGCAATATACTTTCATACTACATATTTTGGATTTTATAAATTACATTGTATTACCGCACTTAAGCCCGGATCTCTTAATTTGATGTTATAACACTCGTTGAAATTTGAATGAACAATACAAGTGTTCTATATGCGATCACTATAGTTGGATCAGACTATCTTTCTCTTACTAATTGTTATTTTTTATGGAAACATTGCGTTGATGAAACTATGTTTATAATAAAGGCTATATGTCCGTTTTTCGATCAAATATCGTCTAACATGGACAAAATTACCACGGACTACCCCAAAACAAGACTGCTCATTCTTTGAGACTTTAATATACATATTGTTACGTTTTTCCAAACTTACTTCGAATTGGCCTTACTCTCAATTTGATAAACGCAATTCCAAGTCTCCTTCTGAGTTCGATCACTGATTAGTAAGCACAAAGACCAGGGTGGTTATGTTGTAGCGTTATCTCACTAGGTGAGATAAATAGTGAGATAAAAAAATTACGTTTAAATGATTTCTTTTATCTAATATAATCGATCAAAGACAAATATTTTATCTCACTTTTTATCTCACCTAGTGAGATAACGCTACAAAATAACCACCCAGGTTTTATTAAGTATTCAACTCCTTAATTGTTCCACAACAACAGGAAACACAGTAAACCATATTCCTAACTAGAATATTCTTCCAACAGCTTCGAAACTCCAACGGTTTATCGTAGAAATTTCCAGTAACACAACGAACAAAATAATACACAAAATATTTCTACTCAATAACACTTAAAACTTTATTCACAAAAAATCTAATCTAAAAATCACTTTTATAATTATTGTAATTCTTTACGTCGCAGGTATAAACTATTTTAGAAGAGGTAATTTCCTTATGACAATTCTGCTTAATTCTCGACCTTTCTAAGTTACTTTTTAGAAACCTTGAGAAAATATTAGAATATTTAATATTCCATTATTTTACGTTATGTTGATTTGATTCATGAAATCATTTATTTTATGTTGACCCTAATTCTAAGAATACAACAACAACACTATTCCTTTCATTAATTTGTTGTCGTGTTTTGTTATGATTTTGATGTGACTGACGACAAAGGAAGACAATCCGAACCGATACTCGCAGATTATCATGGTTTGACTTAAATGATAGAGGATCCTTCCCAGATAATACACATCTAACAATAATTTACTGGATCTGTTTTGACAAACCAACCAGATACAACGAAGACAAAAGATAAACAACCACACGGATCATCGGACCATTTATTAATATCAGTAGTATTGTAATTAACATCACCGACGCTAATTAAAGCAAATCCTCATCGCGTTTGGAATTATAAACAACTGGGAGGGACTGAGAAACTTTTATGAAGAAACTCCTTATTATTCCACGGATTATCCCAAATCGACTATTCACTCCTAAAACTAAGCCTGGGTTCACGCGGGATGTTGATGAGGCGGTGAGGAATAAACGCAAAATATTTAAAACGTATAACTCAAATAAAACACCTGAAACCCATATTGCCTATAAGAAAGCAATATTAGTACATACAAAATAGACTTGGCCAAAGACGTGTTTATCCAGAAGAAAGCAAAGAAATTCGCTGAGCTCACGTTGTTTCTTTCTGGCAGTTAAACCAGTCCAGAGCAATTTTACTCGATTCTCTATTCCAACCTTAATTCTGAATGACATTCCCATGAGCGATTCGAAAGAGAAGGCGGATCTGTTGTGTCGTATTTTCGCAAAAAACCCGCATACATAGTTGAACCGCCCCATTCTCCTACACCCATTTCCCGAGTTAAACGAAAACGAAACCCATTATTTTTCGTTGCTTGTTTCCATCAATATCAACAAATCCGCTGGCCTGACGGTATTCCACTCCTCATTCTTAAAAACTTTGCTTATTCTTTTATTTAATACAATGTGTTGTGTAGTAGGAATTACAATATCTATCTCAATATCTATATCTCAATATCAAAATTCTAAAAATTTTTCAAAAATTATAACAAAATCAAAAATTGAAACTTTTTTCGAAATTCTAAAAATATATATATAAAATTCACAAATTCAAAATTCTATTTTATTTTTTTTCAAAATTCTAAAAATTCATTTTGCAAAAATTATAACAAAATCAAAAATTAAAACTTTTTCCAAAATTCTAAAAATATTGCAAAAATTATTACAAAATCAAAAATACAAACTTTTTTCAAAATTCCAAAAATATTTCAAAACCTATAACAAATTCAAAAATTTTCATGTCACATTTACGTCATACAACAGCTAAATTTTTTTCCAAAAAATTGGCTAAAAAAATAAATGAAATCATTTTTTTGACATATGTACTTGACAATATTTTTTTGACGAACATATGCCGAATTCTTTTTGCCAAAAAAATGGCTCTGACACGCCCCTTTTTGCTCTGAGATCAATTTTTTTGTTTTTTTTTTGCCCTAAAAATATTTTTTTGAATCTAGATTTTTAGCTAGAGCAAGCATAAAATACTATAAAGAATACAAACACATTTAAAAAATCTGTCAAAATTAGTAAACGAACAAAATGTCATTTACTTATTATATTTTTATATAGTGAAATAGTTACTTTTTAAACAAAATATTGTTTAAATCGTGTTTTAAGTTAAAAATTAAGAACAAACTTATTAATTAAATACAATTAATTACAAAAATATTCAATGACAGTTCACAAATACAACTACAAAACTGGATCATATTTTTTCGTGTTCTTTTTATGAAGAAAAAAAACACTTTCGCTCTAGACAAAAAGAATTCAACATTATAATGCAATAAAATTCTCAATAATAATAATATCATTTTCATTTCATACAAATAACTAATTTTATTATTTTCTAAAAAAATAAATGAAAATTATTCTTTTGACACACTTGACAACATTTTTTTGACAAACTTATATTGTAATAATCTAGATTTTGGTCTCACATACCAATCCCGACCATCAAGATTTCTCCAAATTCATTGTTCCTACTCGTAATCACGTAAAACGAACGTTTTTTAAGCAAAAAATGTGCAAATTTCCTTGTTTTGACACACTTGACGGTTTTTTTGACACACTTCCGGGACAGCTATCGAACACATCGTCCTTTCGGCTCTTCACATTGAGTATACCTATTTTTAGAAACAAACATTTTTTAAATCCGTCCAGCAGGACGGCTTTTTTAGAATCAGTAGGTCCTAAAACGTCGAGAAATGCCAAAAAAGTGGGGATAAGAATTTCACTTTTAACTCATGAATGTAATACATACTTAGGTTTTTTCAAAACCGAAGTAATTAAAAAGTAAACAGAAAATTTTTATCAAAATTTGCTGAAACAAAACAAAAATGTAGTCAGCCAATAATCCAGCCGGTGGCATATTCCTTGATCCTATGACGCACTGTCTTTCTTAATGATTAAAGCCCACACATAGTTATATGAAGACTCGTTTCTTCGAGCAAGTAATAGCGTCTCATCATCAAGGACTATTTCACAGCTAAGATTGAGGGTGCTACCGTTAACTAAATACATTTCATCCCCCACCACCCCTAAGATGTCACCTTAGCTAGTGATATCTCACTGCTATTGCCAGTGGTATGTGATATCTCACGTTAACTCGTTGCCAATAGCAGGGACTGGAGTACGCGGGGTTGTCACACCCGTAGATCGAAAATTTACAAATTTACAAAACAATAAAAACTGATCCCTCCATGCAGACAAATGTATGCATCCAGCTCCAATCCTAACAAAAATTTTCTATTTATCTTAAGAAACCGGAATATTTCCCGATTCTTGAAAGTTGAGAAGCGTTCAAGCCATATTAAAGAAAGGCAGTAAGATAGACTAAAGCGGAAAGCAGCAATTAGACTATTTCAGAACTCTGCAATATTTTTGCAATAGTCATGCAATGGTAGTGGGTAAAATATTCATTGCAGAAAAGTTTGGCAATGAACTCATTGAAAAACATTGCAATGACTCATTGCAATGAGTTCATTGCCAAACTTTTCTGCAATGAATATTTTACGCACTACCATTGCACGACTATTGCAGAAATATTGCAGAGTTCTGCAATAGTCTAATTGCGGCTTAACAATTATAGACCAATTGCAATTATGTCGGTTTTGGCTAAAACAATTGAAAAATATATTATATATTAATCTAATAGAAAATTTGGAGATGTCACGAATTATTGATGATAAGCAGTATGGTTTTCGTAGAAGTCATGCAACAGGTAATCTGTTAGTCTATAACGTATTCCATCTCTGGAACAAATTACTGGAAAGCCATGGTGAAACATTTAGTATTTCACTTGATATTTCTAAAGCATTTGATAAAGTTTGGGATAGAAAAATCATAACTAATTTAAAATCTTATGACATAGATAGACCATCTTACTGTCTCATGGATTTATAGTTTTCTTACAGGTCGCCAAGTTCTTGTTAATTTAAATTGTATTTCATCCAATATTTTCCTAATGCTTGTGTTCCCCAAGGCTTTGCACTCTCACCAACCTTGTTTCTTCTATACATAAATGATTTACTTATTTCCACAGTACACCAATGCTTTGCCGTCTATCGCGAATTGACTATTGAGCGACATAAAAACTTCCCGATTAAGATAAACTATTAAGATTCCCTATTAAGATGATCCTATAGTTTTTTCCCTTTTAAAGACGCAAAACGTACCGTTTTTAATCGTTTTCTACCATAAATTGCCAAACAAAAATATTTTAAAAAATAATCTTTTAGAATAAAACGCTTCTAAGAAATATATAATATTTTTTTTTTTAATAAAAAATATTGTGTTATAGGGTTGACAATATGTGTCACAACAACACATAAATACCTTTTAAGACCTCTAGGTCCCACAACAACTTGCGCTCTAAGGTGTTGATGAACGCTTTTTTTAAACCCCTGCGGATTGAAACCACCTGAGACTATGTATTCCGGCAAACTATTCCATTTGTATGCAGTTCAGACAAAGAAGTCTTTCTGGGATCTGCCAGTATGACAGCGCGGGATCTCGTGAAGCTGGGGTAGAATAAGTTTGAGGAATGATGCTGCTGATTTCATCTGAGCACTGTTGATGACGATATTTGTAAAAAAACAACGAGGTCAGCAACATTGCGACGATGTTGTAGGGAATCAAGTTTTGATGTCAAATCTCGATCACCCACAATTCGTATAACCTGCTTTTGAGCAGAGTCCAAGAGGGCCAAGATAGAAACAGAATCAGCACCCCAAACTTGACAACAGTACTCCCTACAGGGACGAATATAGAACTTATAAACAGGGAGCAATTGGTATGTAGTCAAAAATTTTTTGCATCCATTTAGGAGGCCGAGTTTTCTAGACGCGCTTTTTGCCATCACCATTACATGATCGTTCCAGAGTAGGTAATTTGAAACTGTGACACCCAATAAACCAATGTTTTACATTCACCTATTGGTTCATCCACATACAGAATAAAATATCTTTGGGGAACTCGGTCTTTGATCTGGAAACAATCAACAGCTGTGTTTTGGTAGAGTTGAAATTGACCCGGTTTTGGTGACTTTTTTTACTTCGTCTTATTCACGTTTATGGCAGCGTTTCTCCGGGCGACATTAATTCGTTCGTGCATTTTACCTTTTGAAGAACGGGGCTCGAACCACTTGTGCAAATTACTATCATCTGCAAAACTATTTATTGGGTTGCTGGTGATTTTCAGCAATTCGTTGATATATATCAAAAATAGGGTTGACCGAGACCGAAATATATCGGTTGGATAGCAAATTTTGAATCAGCTTCACAACATTGATATGAAAACCATACGCCACGAGTTTGTTGATTAAGTTGGCATGCCAGACTCAATTGAATGCCTTGGAGATGTCTAAAGCGATAACGTACGATTCACCACCTTTATCAAGTATGCTGTTCCAACAATGTTCTACATAGTTTAATAGATCGGTAGTTGATCTTTTGTTTCGAAAACCGTATTGGCATGTCGGCTATTAAATGATTTACTTCCAGAAATTTTGAAATGCGCGTATTAATATAAAGCTCGTAGACTTTGAATAGGACCGATAGTAAAACTATTGAATTGTAATTTGAGATATCGGATTTTGTCCCTTTTTGAGGACGGGCTGGACATTTGCCAACTTTCAGCACAAGGGAAATATACCAGATTTGTAGGATTGGTAGAATATCTTAGTCAAAGTTGGTGCAAGTTCTTTAGAAAAGGTTTTTAAAATAATAAGTGGAATGTTGTCCATTCCTGAGGCTTTGTTAATGTTTAACCCCTTTAAAAGTTTAGCGACGATTTTGGGTTTGAAGTGGAGTTCATTCATATTAACTCCTGAAGACTGGATTTGGGGTATTTCTTTAGGAATTTCCAAAACAGTGGAGTTCAGAGCAAAGCGTTCAGCGAACAAGTTAGCTTTTCTTGCGGGATCATTGACGATTGAATAATAGGGGGTATAGAAGATTTTGTACCAGAATTTAAAGAATTAATGGCACTGTAGAAACTCTTGTCAGAAATAAACATAGACGTAAGTTTTGAAGCTTTCGCTCTGTGAATTTCAGACTTTTCGTTTGAGAGAATCTGGTTAGATATTTTGTTGGCCCTTAGATATTGGGATCGATTAGCGAGAGTTTTGTTATGAATCCATATATTAAATAATCTACGTCTGTTTCTCAGTGCCGCTTTGGCAGCTTTCGAATACAAGTATTTTTATTTGTGTTTTACTATGGAGAAATGGACGAATTTATTGATAGCAAATTGGATGGTTTCAGTAAAGTTTTGAGCAAAAACATTTACATTGTCAGTGTAGAAACAATGACGGTCGAAAGGAAAACCATGGAAAAAATTTTGAAGACTACTCTCATCCATTTTTGAGTAGTGAAATATTTTACGGGGTTTGGGAGCTGTATTTTTAAGTAAATCCGTTTTGATAACTGGATGAAATTAAATAATGATCAGAATTTCCAATACTACCTTTCGCGACATCAACACTCATAATATCTGGCATTGTGGTAAGATAGAGATCTAAAAGAAAACTATTATCACCACCATTACGGGGTGTGAAAGTTGGGCTTTTAACAATTTGGAATATAGGCTCTGAGACGCGGCAAAAATTTCTGCCAGTTTTCCACTATTGTCAACTTTGTCGGTCGATTTGGAGAATTCCAACCATGATTTGTTGCAGTCACCGGTAACGATAATCTCACAATTAGGGGACTTTGCTCTAATCTCGTCCGCAATTTTTGTCAGGAAATTGAAAAAGTTTGGGTTACGTTTGTTGGGGGACCGGCATAAAGCTATTGTAAAAAAAAGTAATTTCTGAAAGACAAATTTTTAAAACCAGTTTATTGAAGCCATCACCGTGTAGTTCAAAATTTGGAAAGCGTGTATACGCAACACTCTTTTTTTTTTTTTTTTTTTTATTCAAAGTTAGGCATGTTTAGTGTTAATTATAATAAATTATAAATTAACGTCTCTGAATATCCGAAGATACCATGCCAACTAGGGATAAGAATGGAATGCAAATTAGGATTCTCTGAGAAATTTATGAACGTTAACTTTAAAGCCTTGAGGATTAAATTCATCAGGGAAAACCCAGGAAGGTAAGGCATTCCAAAGATGAGAGACTCTGTTGAAAAAGTCACGCTGGAAAGCTACAGTTCTACACCTAATTATTTGAACTGTAAAGGGATGCGCTGCTACGTTTGCTCTAGTGTGACGCGAAAGGTTTGCTGATTTAGGTAAAATCGATTTGATCTCTTCAGAAGCTCGTTCATCCATAATATATTTATAAAATATAGTCAAATCAGCAACATTTCTTCTGTGCTGCAAGGAATCAAGACCGTTAGTAAGACTTGGGTTACCAATGAGTTTAATAGCTCTACGCTGTACAGAATCAAGGCAGTTGAGACTACTCAAGTAAGCTCCACCCCATATGTGAGAACAGTATTCCATGCAGGGACGTATAAAAGATTTATAAACTAAAAGAAGTTGTTCGCTATCGAAAAACTTACGACATCGCCCCAAAAAACCTAACTTTTGAACAGCATTCTTAGCCAGATTAAAAATATGAGAATTCCACTTCATATTATTTTCAATCTCAACTCCTAGAAGTCTGACAGACTCATTCTCTAAAAGATTTTTGGGGCCAAACGTTAATGGAAAAGGATTGGGTGTCGTTATCCTAGAAAAATGGACAAACCTGTGTTTTGCTTGTATTAAATTCAACACTGTTAGCAATACCCCAATCCATAATTGTTTTAAGATCAGTGTTAAGGGAATCTATCAATTTTGACCTACACTCACTAAGCGCTAAGGGTGTATATAATTTAGGTGCTTCATGAGACGCATGAAGCGTGCTATCATCAGCAAAACTATGTATAGGATGAACCGTTGAGTCCAACAAATCATTAATATAGATAAGAAAAAGAGTTGGTGACAAAGCGGAACCCTGAGGAACTCCTCCATTAGTTGAAAAAGTATTCGATGATACACCGTCAACATTGACCCGAAATTTTCGATCAGATATAAAGCTCTGTGTCCAAGATATAAGCTGCTCGTCTAAACCATAGGATCTCAATTTGCATATTAGGTTGTTATGCCAAACTTTGTCAAATGCCTTGGAAATATCAAGAGCAACACCGAATGTTTCTCCAAAGTTTTCAAGCGACTTGTTCCAGATATGAGTGACAAAAGACAGCAAATCTCCCGTCGCTCTTCCTTTTCGAAATCCATATTGTCTCTCATTAATTAATTTGGAAGACTCTAAGAAGCTCATTAAATTAAAATTGACATATTTCTCAAAAATTTTAGCAACTACCGATAAAATTGAAATGGGTCTGTAATTCGTAGGATCAGTCTTACTGCCCTTTTTTGGAACTGGCTGTACACTAGCCATTTTCCAAATTTCAGGAAAAATTCCTTTCTTATATGACAAATAGAAGATTTTAGTGAGGATTGGTGCTAGCTCCCTAGCAAATGTTTTAAGTATAATCGGAGGAATAAAATCAGGGCCTGTTGCCTTGTTAGTATTGATTTTCAAAAGCATTTTTCGAACAATGTTTTTCCGAAAAATTATCCGCCTCATTTTATAAGAAACATTAGAAATAGGTTTAGGCTGGAAATTAGGTTCTTTTAAAGTAGAATTTAAAGAGAAATAATGCCCAAGCAAATTAGCTTTCTCTTTTGGATCAATGATAGGGACATCTCTATTAACAAGAGGCGGTAGGGAAAATTTACAAAAGTTGCTTTGGACAGCCTTTGCGGCTTTACAGAAATTGCGTGAACCAGTCGGATTTTCTGCGAATTTAGATGCTTTTTTCCTATTAAATAGATGTTTCTCTTCATCTATTAACTTACGACATAAATTTCTCTCTTTACGGTACTGTCTAAGGTTTTCATCGGTTTTGTTTTGATTAAACTTTCGAAAAGCCTTTTTTTTAACTTTTATAGCTTTTTTGCATTTACTAGAAAACCATAGATCAGTTTTTGGAATGATCAATTTATTAGGAATAAATCTGTGCATACCATCAATTACAGTTTCAGAAAAATTTGATGCAGCTATGTCTGGGTCTTGGCCGGTAAGGCAATAGCGTTTCCAAGGAAAACATCTAAAAAAACTTTTAAGTCCTTGCCAATCCGCAGCTTTGTAATCCCAAACATTGCGAGGATTCGCTTTAAATTGTTTTGGAATTTGTATATTTAGTTGTGTGGAGATCAAATTATGATCTGAACCACCCAATGGTTCTGATATTTTAAATTGAACCAGATATGGATCGTTTGTCAAAAATAAATCAAGTAAATTACTACTTTGACCAGGAATGTCAGGAACTCTGGTTGGCAGGTCTATTATTTGAGTAAAATTGTGATAAAGAGCAAACAACTCAGCCTGTCTACCAACCTCGTCAGTTTTAGAGCTGTATGTAAGCCATTCTTTATTGTGGACATTAAAATCTCTAAGAACTATAAATTTTGCATTAGGATACTCAACCAACCTATCTATCTTCTCAGATAAGTCATGAAATAAATTAGAGTTCTCAGGTGAATAAGGTGAACGGTAAAGTCCAAAGACAAACAGCGTTTGACTTGGGCAACTAATTTTTAGTGACACCATATTGTGAAATTTTGCATTTAATTCAAATTTATTTAATCTCACATATGGTATAGTATCCCTAATATAAGCACAAACTCCATGCTTAATGTAGAAAGAGGATTCAAGTTCATAATTGGGATAAAGGTATCTGTTTTTATCTAAGGTCACAGCACGCGCACTGATAATCGTTTCCGTTAAAAACAAAATATCACAAAATATCAAAATATCTTATGAATGAATGCGCCCTGGTGGAGTTGATTCAAGCCTATATTTGGAATTAAGCGATTCTATAGAGAGAAAATTATCAGAAACTTGTGTTTCTGTAAAGAATAGAATGTTCGGTTTGTCGTGCTTAAGATGATGTTGCACGTGGTCATGGTTAGCGTTCAATCCGCAGATGTTTTCAACATGTATTTTACAATTTTTGTTTGATTCATATATGTGTTGTCCCTGCAAATACCGTGGACATGCCGCTTTATAGGCGGGTGGATTGCGCATATTTGCTTTACCACTTGCAGACTTATATCCTTTCTGTTGTACTCCCATATATATGTATCAAAAGGTTTATTTTTTTTATGTTTTATTAAAGAATGGATAACTAAACAAAAAATCTTGTCATACAATAAAATATGACATATGCCAATATTTCATGATAAGATGAAGAAATAATAACAAAATAATAAGTGAAAAACAAATTGTGAGAAATTTGCAGAAAACAAGACAAAACTAATTGCCAATAATCGAGCTGATGCAGCGCACCCCAGACGCTCACCACCTCAATCGATGCACAAAGTCCACACATAAGTATATGTTGGTCTGATTCCTCGGAAGAGCTAATGGGTGGTACTACTACGGAACGCTACCTAGCTAAGACTGGGAGTGCTGCCGTTGACTAATTAAAGTTCGTTCACCAGCACCCTAAGATATCATCTTGGCCACCTACAGGAATTGTTTTAAATTTTTTAAATAACTCTGAGTATAAATTTTTAAGTTTTAATTTTAAAGTTTTGGATGATACTGCGTTGAGTGGAGGTAGATTTTAATATAGAGGCTGGCTGCTAGTGGCGTTGAATTTTCCAGGAGATGAATATGATGATACGAGATGTTGTATCCAATATTATGAGTTACTTTGAATGCGTTGATTAAGCTGAATCTTCATTATGATTTAACAATTATAATGTTCACGTAAAGTAAACAACACAAAAGACAGCAGATAAAATGTTGTTGTATCAATCATATGATGAATTAAATTTATTTCCAAACTTCTTCAGGTACAGTAGCTTCCACATTCACTAATGATCTTGAACCATTATTAAGTAGCACAAATATAAATTAAATTCTCTCAAAACACTTTAGAGTTTAATTGTATTTATAAATAGATTATACAAGTTACATGAAATTTGTCTTATTGTATTAATGAAATTGATGGCGAGGCGATGAAATATAATTTCCATAGAGAATTACATTTTTAATTTAACACGAAAATTAAGAACTCGAAACTATTTGGAAAAAACAAAATCTGAATAATAATAATATATTTTTTGTTTTTTTATTAAATGTTAACGAAATCATCGCCTGCTAAACTTTAAATTTTGAGAAATGATTTTAGTTTTAATGTTCGCCACAAAGTAAGTGAAAAAATTCGAAGAAATAGTTTGTTTTATTAATTAAAATAAAATATAATTATTTAATCAATATTGTATAAAGAAACTAAGAAATCATCGTTTCTAAACAAATAAATATTACCAAGTGTTGTTATGAGTCTTTATTTGCTTGGGGATTTTTTTCGCAAATTATTTTACTAAAAAACAAGTGAGATTAGCATAATAACTAATGAATAAAACTGAATTAAGTTGAATGGGTAACTAATCTCGCCCTTAAATAACGTAGCACCACAAAACTTAAAACAAATTCTGAAGAAGCATCTAGGCATTTTAAGTCTATGATATTCTTGTCTATGTAAAATGTCAATTCCTTATGTCAATAGTTTTTCCCTCCTAATTGAGTTAACATAAAATTTTTGTCTCTTTTTATATTGTTTTAACTTCAAATAAAGTATTTTGTGATACTTTAAAAGTTTATTTAATTTTATCAGGTTTGGACCCATCACTCCAAGTTTTGTTTGGCTTTGTATTAATAAAAGTTTATTTAATTTTATCAGGTTATGGCGTCCGAGCTCGCTGAAAAACTTGGTGTGAAACAGTTCGATGGAAAAGGATCTGTTGGGTGGTCACTGTTAGGTACAACATGTGCAGTAAAAATCAAGCAAATATAAACGACTTTGTTCTTGATTCTGGTTGCACTCAACACATGGTAAATAATGAAGATATTTTGCAAAATGTATATGAACTTCCTGAACCAACTCCAATTTCGATTGCAATGGAAGGTGCTCTATTGTATGCTACCAAAGTAGGAACGGTTAAAGGTTCAATAATTTGCAATCGAGGGGAAGAAATTGTTACTCTTAATGATGTTGCTTATGTTCCTGAACTGGCACATAATTTGTTGTCTATAAAGAAATTAACCTCAAAAGGTTACAAAGTTATTTTTGACTGTAATGGGGCTAGACTGTGTTATCATGAAACAATAATCGGTGAATCATTAAGCAAATATGGTCTAGAATGGATGAAAATTCGAGTAAAGCTTCCTGGTCAAGCGAATTTGGTTAGCAATGATGTGAATCTGTTGTGGCATAGAAGATTGGGCCACTTAAGTATGAAAAATGTATGTAAACTAGTTAATGAGAATATGGCATCTGGAATAAAAGATAAGCTTTCAGTTGAACTTCCGTTTTGTGTAGATTGTGCACGCGCTAATTCAATTAGATTACCGTTTACAAACACTAGAAGAAGAGCCAGTAGACCATTGGAAAATGTGCATTCAGACATTTGTGGACCAATAAGTCCTGAACCTTATGAGGGTTATAGTTATTTTGTATCATTCATAGATGATTTTACGCACATGACAATAGTATATATGATGAAAAGAAAAAGTGTAACGTTTTCAAAATTTAAAGAATTCCATGCTATGGCTACTTCACATTTCAATGTCAAAATGAGTCGACTTCGAATTGACAATGGCACAGAGTATTTGTCAAATGAAATGATTAATTTTTGTAAAAATGAAGGAATAATGATAGATAATGTCCCTCCATACACTTCACAACTTAATGGGGTTTCGGAACGTATGAACCGTACGTTAATGGAAAGAGTTCGAGCAATGCTAGTTGATACAAATATGGATAAAGCTCTGTGGCCTGAAGCACTCAATGCAGCAGTTTATTTGACTATCTGTAGTCCTACAGTATCGTTAACTGGTAGTACTCCTTATGAAATGTGGTTTTCCACAAAACCGAATTTGTCAAACCTTAGAGTGTTTGGATGTCAAGCTTTTGCTGTAGTTCCTAAAGGAAAACGACGTAAACTAGATGATAAAGCTCGTGAATTTATTTTTGTTGGTTATGCTAATGGTGGCTATAGACTTTGGGATCCGAAAGAAGGAAAGATATGTATAAGTCGTGACGTTAAGTTTAATGAGTCACAGTTTGGAGCAACTATAGTAGATACGAATTTGATAGTAGATCAAGACAAAATTGAAAATGATATTAAATCTGATACTTGTTCAGAATCAGGTGGTGAAAGTGAAGGAACACAATACATAACTCCTGATGAAGATGATGATGATGATACTTTGACTCAAAACACAACTGTATCGCATTCTACTCCAATTGTAAAAGTTGAAAGAAAATCTAAACGAACAATTCAAAAACCTGTTTGGAAAACTGAAGATTTTGAGTGGGATGATTCTGCAATGATAACTAATATAGTTAATGATTGTCCATCTGAATATGACGAAATTAAGAATCGATCTGATGCAAAGTATTGGAATAAAGCTATAGAAAATGAAGTTAAATCGCTTTTAGAAAACAACACTTGGGATGTTGTTAAAGACCCAGGAAATGTGAAGAAAATAGGCTCAAAATGGGTTTTTGCAATGAAAGCTGATCAAAACGGTAATTTGACTCAACATAAGGCACGTTTGGTAGCTTTAGGATATATGCAAAAAGGTGGAGTTGATTATAGTGAAACCTATGCTCCTGTTGCACGTTTGTCTACAATTCGAATTCTTTTGGCCGTTAGTGTTAAACATGAGTTTTTCGTAAATCACTTGGACGTGAAAACAGCTTTCCTTAATGGTTTACTTGAAGAAGAAGTATATGTTAAGCCTCCTCCAGGAATCAATGTTCCTGAAAATCACATTTTGAAATTGAGGAAGTCATTGTATGGTCTCAAGCAAAGTCCACGTTGCTGGAATAAAAGATTTAATGAATTTGTTTTGAAACTTGGATTCAAACAATCTCAATCGGACTACTGTTTATATAGTTACATTAAGGAAAGGTCTGTTGTTTATCTTGTAGTATATGTTGATGATATATTGTTATGTGGAAACGATAATAATTTATTGAAATTGATTAAGAGTAAATTCTCCGTAGAATTTCAAATGAAAGATCTTGGTGAAGTACGGAACTTTATGAATCTTAATATTGTATTTGATCGTGAACAAGGTCTTGTAAAAATTGACCAAAAAGGATATATTGAAAGAATTTTGAAGAAATTTGGTATGGAAAATTGTAATATTGCATTAACTCCTATGGAAGTAGGTTTGAAATTAGAAAAGAGTGATAATGCTGTAAAAACTCGTCAACCTTATCGTGAGCTTATTGGTAGCTTAATGTATGCCATGTTGGGCACTAGACCGGATATTTGTTTTGCTTTGTCATACTTGGCTCGTTTTCAAGAATGTGCTGAAGATATTCATTGGATTCACCTAAAACGAGTATTAAGATATTTAAAAGGTACATCAAGTTTGGGACTGGTTTATGAGAAAAATGACAGAAAACCAGTTCTTGCTGCATATGCTGATGCAGATTATGCTAATGATTTGGAAACACGTAAATCAACTTCTGGTTTTTTGATTCAAGTATACGGCAACACAATCTTGTGGTGTAGTAAGAAACAAACAAATGTAACGTTGTCGTCATGTGAGGCTGAATATGTAGCGGCTTGTGGTGCAGCTTGTGAGATTATGTGGGTATATAAAATTTTTGGTGTTTTACAGCTTAATGTCCCACTGCCTATTGCAATGTATGAAGATAATGCTGGTTACATTCAGATAGCTAAGAATCCAGAAACGAAACGTAGTAGATATAGATAGATAGATATAGATAGATATAGATATATAGATGTTAAATACCATTTCATAAGAGAACAAGTTAACAATGGTCTGATCAAACTTGTAAAAGTTTCAACTAATGATCAAGCAGCAGATGCTTTAACAAAAGCTTTGAGTAAAGATCTTCTTGGTAAACATTTAAATGTTTTATGCTTAAAATGAGGGCAAATGAAGAAGCATCTAGGCATTTTAAGTCTATGATATTCTTGTCTATGTAAAATGTCAATTCCTTATGTCAATAGTTTTTCCCTCATAATTGAGTTAACATAAAATTTTTGTCTCTTTTTATATTGTTTTAACTTCAAATAAAGTATTTTGTGATACTTTAAAAGTTTATTTAATTTTATCAGGTTTGGACCCATCACTCCAAGTTTTGTTTGGTTTTGTATTAATAAAAGTTTATTTAATTTTATCAAATTCGTATCAAAAAACTTTTGGACGATGCGTGCAAGAATATTGTTCATCAACTATTTGGCATATCCTCATTCAGTGTAAGTATAATACACAATTGCGTAAACAGAGAAGTGATCTTAGCGAGCCACACTTGGTGAACCCAACACGAACAACAAAAATATATGCAACAACCTAATAATAGTTTCAACATAAAGAGAATCTACAACAAGATGATAAAATAGAAAAGCTAAATAAAATTAATCAAAAAAAAAAAAACAAAATCGAAGACAAGATTTCATTTGTTCGTAGGTATTTCAAGCGAACAGTTAAAATTTAAATTTAAAAAAATTTTTTTATATTATAGTTTGGTTTTTTATTTTAAATAATAAACAAAATGTAAGTGAAATTAATAAAAATTTATTTTGTGCTGTTTTTCAATTAATTAATTATCTTAAAAGTTATTTTATTCAAGGCAAATAATACCAATCGAAAACTTGTTCATCAAGTTTTAACAATTTGTTTGCCGAATTAATTAAACATAAAAAATTTCTGGTCGTTTTGTGTTCATCATTAAAATAAACAAGAAACTAAAGACATTTCTAATACAAAACGATATTTTGACGGTTTTGGTTACCAATTACCGATTATATTATGTAACCTTGATCAAAAGTTTAAGTTTAAAAAATAACTTATCATAATTTTAATTATGCAAGACGACTATTAATACAGTTGAGCTGCTATAGCTTTGGTTGGTTTTCTTGATGGATTATCAAATTTTAGGTAATTTAGAATATATGTGTGTGATTCTAATCATCCGGAAACGAGAATAAAATAGCAATTCTAACACAGATTTAGAATTTATTTATCAAATTAATTCCTTGGAATTTTATTGTCATAAATAAATTTCGCTATAATAAATATTGTGAATATGTCAATGTTGATTGATTTCCATTGTTCCTTTGCTCTTTTGTGTAAAAGTGTTAAATGTGTGTGCATATTGCATATTGCGTGTGTCTGTCCTTGGTTTGCGTTATTTTAGTTTAGTTTAGTAAAGTTAAACCGAAATGAATATTAATTTGTTCAGACACCAGTAAAACAAAAGTCTTCTCATCCAGCGGTATACTTGTAGAAGAGCTCTCTTGAGAAAAATTCAACGCTACACTGTTAAATATCAAAATAAAAAAGCAGTTGGTACCTTCGACACATGGAATGATTGCATATGGTAGCCCCATGAGGGTAGCCGCTGTCCTTGTGAAAAACACACCGAGGTACTAATGCAGGATTATTTATTAGGATGATCTTGGAACAAATGTCGAGAGTTTGACATACCCGTTTATAAAATGTTTGTTGGTCTTAGAAATTTCTGTGCAAAACTTGAATATTTATGATTTCAGCTGTAGAGCGATTTACGTTTTGCGATATTATAATTCAAAAAATCAAATCAAGTTCCTTGACTACCATGTCCATAAAACACTGAAATGTCTAAGCCGCGTTTCTCCGACCATAAAACATTTTAAGAATTACGAAAAAATCAGTTAGCGGCAATACTCGAAGAGTACGTTTTTCACAAAAATTGATGAATATGCATGTCTTAATCAAAACTGTGTGGTATTGTGGATAGATTTGGGATGAAAACATCGGTTAAACTTGTGACTGTATTCGTTTGATTCTTCAGCTCTTGTGTTGATGATAAATTGTAGTTCGATATGTTATTGCCCTGGAAGAACAGATTGGCTTGCAATTTCAATCCAAGTTGATTTGGTGCTTGTGGGGGTTGGACAATTTGTAGGAATAACTTTCCATACATAGCGTTTGACACTTGGCTAGAATTTTCTAGAGGTAGAATATCTACCTCTAGATAGGCTGGAGTTTTGTCGAAGCGATAAAAACTTAGGCCGTTGTTGTGATCTTCAGCCCGAGTAGTTATTGTTTTCTCAGTGACCAAGGCAAACACGAATTTGATTAAATGAAGTCGTTAATTTCTCAAACATCTCTTAAGTGATCTATGGAGGTCTAGATCGCTTCTTGTAGAAGTCAACGATTAATTAACTCCATTGATTAAGTCAATCTTAAGAATCGATTCTATATCAAAAGGCTTAAAAAGATTTGAAATAATTTTTGTCAAAGCTCTTGGGTTGCTTGGAATCTGATCTCTTTCGACTACCTTAACAGACGGACGCGGAATTCCCCCAAACATTTCATGATCATTTTGTAGAGCCGAAGTTCAATTTGGTAATTGCATTCTGATATCTGGAGACGCTGATATTAAGTGATGCACTATGGTTCAACTGAAGGATGTAGCTATCGCATTTTTCGTTCAAAGACAACTTTTTTCGGTTTTATGGTGTTGTCTTTTAATTATCCGGGTGGCCATAATTTTTTTTTGTCCAATCACTTTAATTTTTGTGACTCCACTCGAATAGTGAACTGGTTCCGGGACCCTAGAGTTTGTACAGTAAATGTTAAGCTACTAGAGTAGGGGAGAACGGGGCAATAGTAACAGTTTTGGTAAATGCATTTTTAGAAAAAAAATTAAAAGTCTGATCGATATCAAAATCGTACAGAACAGTATATTGTACATTAAGAGCAGAAAGTACTACATTGCTGCTCGTGCATGAAAATTGCTGGTTGAGGCGTAGCCGAAACCAGCAATCATGCCAGAGCAGCAATGCTACTTTCTGCTCAAAGTATACATACTATTTTGGATATTAGTATACAAAGTTTGGATATTAGTAAATATAAAAGATTAATGCCTTTTTTTAAAAAAGAAGCCCTCGGGTTATAGAGCCGAAAAATCAAAAGTGTTTTGGAGAGAAGAAATTAATAAATTTTAATAAATTATGTCTTTGTCCATGATGTCTTTTGTTTTACTTGTGTTTTTACTTTCCGCTTAAGAGCAGAAAAAATTAAAAAATGCTCGCTAAACAGCAAAAGCCAACTTTCTCTTTTAATCTGATAGATAGAAATAGTAGATTTTTATACAAGTGGTGAAAACTGAAAACGTCTCGTTTTGCGTGACTGAACGGTTTGTCCACGAGACGCGACAGCGTCGAGTGGAATAAGTTCAGGAACGCAAAAACGTTTTTACCACGCGCAGAAAACGCTATTTTTTCTAAATGATAATGGGAGAATTTGTGAATAGTTAAACTCAAATAACTGGATGAATAGTAGGAATTTTTCAATTCTGAAACCATTTTTGGAATCCTAATCGAAATAACTCTATAAATGATAATATTTACAAATTCATCTACTAAAAACTTACAAAACGACATATCTAAATTTGACTGTGTAAAAAATAAACAAGATTGGATTTTGTATAAAGCATTTTTACCAGTGTAAAATAATGTTATTATTGTGTTCGCCTACAGATGGAATACTAACAGGCGAACACAATATAATTACATTATTTAACACTGGTAAAAATGCTATATATAAATACAATCTTGTTTATTTTTTACACAGTCAAATTTAGATATGTCTTTTTGTAAGTTTTTAGTAGATGAATTTGACAATATGAATAATGAAAATAGTTCATATATTTTATCTAAAAACTTTTACAGATATTACAGATATTTTTTTACCGACTGGAAGTCATCGTTTAAAGTATAAATTTAAAAAATTGTGGGTAAAGTTTCAATTAAAAACAAATAAATATAAATTTTTTAATAAAATTTATTTATTTATTTAAAAAATTTTTTTTATTTTTTTTGGCGGAAAGAACTCAGAGAATATATTTTATATCTGACAGTTAATTATCGGAGGAAAAAATTATACGATATATCTGATACAAATTTTATTTTATCGCTCCGATTTCTCCGATATAGAAAAAAAACACACTCATTATTAGTTTAATTAATTAATTACACACAATTGATATAATGATTAGTTTCGATTCGTTTCGATCAAAATCTCAAATATTCAATCAAATATTCAATCCTTTAAATAACCACCACCTGTAGGCGACCACCGAAACTTATTTACTTTCAGTCCTAGTGACTGAAAATATTTTCAGTCACTACTTAGAAAAAGTTTCCCTTTCACATAGGTTTTACTATATATTAAAATGACATTTTCGTAGCTTGAAGTAGAAAAACATTATTTTCTATGACAGTCGTTAAAAAACATCTTTACAGTTTTATTGATTTAAATATAACATGCACAAACCCTTTAATTATAATATGTATAATTAAAATATTAAATATTTGGTTAACGAACATTTTTCTGTGAATATATACCATTATTATTTTTTTAATTGTCTGGAATTATGTGCTTCTTCGATGGCATTTTTTTGTGGTGTGTCTGTAAAAAGAGCTGACTTGCCCTTTTTTCTTGTAGCTCGTGGATTATCAATTAATTTAGATCGTGGATATGGACGAACAGATTCAGATGAAAATACTGCTTCGGTGATGCCTGTTGAGATTGACGGCAATTCTTTATCGATTTCAACTAAGGAATTGATAGTTCCGGATGAAAGTTCGGCTGTAGATGCCACAGTTGATATTTATGCTGCTGCAGCTATAGTATTTTCAATTCTGTTTGAAGATAAGAGGCGATCTGTAGCTTCGCAGGGTGCGAATTCTGACTCATCAAATATTTATGGATTAAAAGGCAAGATACCAGATACTTGAAATCCAGTAACTATATTTTTTGGTGTTGTAGCTATAATTGCTACGAATGCTGAACTATTGTGGGAATATTATAAATTGATACTCGCTGTCCCGGGTTATTTTTAATCCAGTTCTCCATACTTTGATTGTAGTATCGTTTGAAAGGACTGAACCGAAAACTGAACTGAACTGAGTTGGAAAACATTTTTGCATTTATTGTCTTAGTATTTAAATCCTATTTTCACATCAGGAAACTTATTTTTAAACTCCACATAAGCTTCATTTAATGTACATAGCAATAAGCGCTTTTGTGTTTTTTTGCACTCATCTCCTTTTTTAAAAGATATTGCATCTCGTTTGCCTGGCAGTAATCTACTGATTTCATCACTTTTATAGAACTGCTCCACAACATTTAGATCTGTTGTGGATACACCTCTTTTATCCGTCGCAGATGAATGCTGAAAATTATTTTCATGTAGAGTTTTACTTTTTTCAACCAAATGACGCGTAGCATTACTTCCAAATATATCTTGAATCTCCTGCATTTTCATTTCTTGCGGTAAAATTGACAACATTTTTTGTTTTTCAGCATAATCCCCATTGTCGAAATGTATCTTTAGGTTTCTAATAATTTCTTCATAACGTTGCCTTATTTTTGCATTTTCAGACAACTCTAATACTTCTCCAGTCAAACGTTTCTGAATAGACTTAGTTATTTGTACGGCTTTTTGTTTTCTGTAGTCGAGACTGCCACACAAATTTATTTTAAGAGGTGAAAGATGATCCGATATATGCGGCACAATATGTTCGTTTAAATTATTAAATAGCACATCACGTTCTAAGTTAATCAAGTTTGATGTTTGAACATAATCTCGATTAAAGCTAGCACCAATCACTTGATCGGTTTGCATTTCATCTGATGTTTCATTTGAAGATGCGTCATTGGATACTGCATCGTCACCCACTGTTAGTGATGTTGATAAATCTGAACCAGAAGGTAGTGTTGACTGTTTGACTAAACTAAAATAACAAGATGAACAAATTCGCTTATTCTCCATTGCACTAATCCCAAGAACATCTAAATGTTGTCGAACTTTCTCTGTGATTTTCTTTTTATTTGAAGAACACTTAGAATTTGAAAAAGGTTTAACGCATTTATATTCACTCATTTTAGAAAAATTAAATTTTGAAAGTTTTTGTTAAAGTAATAGAAATTAACTGATAGTGACCAATTTAAAACTTCATTTATATAACAAAAATGGGATTAGAAATAGTAATGCAGGCATCAATAAAGATTATATACGCCTAGTTTTTATGACCAAATATAATTACTCTACATTTACTACTCTACAGCATCTGTTCAACCTTTTGAAATCTTTGTCTTAATTACAGCCATATATAATTTAAAATCCTTAGGATGGTTTTTATTTATTTTTAATCCATATTAGTTTACGCCTATATTCACTTAAAATTAAAAGTAGGATTTTCAAATGTTTCAATCATGCATATCTAAAAAAACAGCCTCCTTTTAATGGATTAACGGATTAACTTTCACAGGTAAATAAAAACAAGCTGGGACAAACAAGTGGGATTAGATGCTAACGTCATCTTTAAAGCTTGTTTTCTTATGTAACACCTAACGGTGTAATAGGATTAAAAAACTAACAATGCACAATTTCAAAAATTTCTTTTTAACCCCTATTCTACGACATATCATTTATATTGTTATTATAATTATATTATTATATTTAAAAATATGATAATTTATACTATTATATTTAAAAAAAATTCTACGAGAAGTCGTATTTTTCATTTATCAATGGCTATCTATAAACTAAAAATAAACCAAATTAAAAAGGGGCGAGTCAAAATGTCGCAAAATTTTGCTGAACTTGACTGAAATTGCTTTTTAAAAAGTTCATTTAATAATAAAATATTTGATATTTAACATAAAAAAAAATCTGAATCTAAAAATCGCCATTTTTATAATTTTCCTTCAGAACAAAAAAAACTTATTCCCGACAGTTATATGCACAACGAATTTTATCTTTAAAACAAAAAATAACACGTGTCCTAAACTTTCACAAGTGGTTAGATATAAAATAAGCTTCAATTTAGTTTACAAAAAAAAAAGGCTATGCCATCTTTTTTTCAATTAAACCGTTTTTTCTTATGTTACACCGTTAAAAATTGTTTCAAAAAATTAACAGTGTACATTTTTAAAAACTTTGTTCTAATACCTATTCAACGACATATCACTTATGAAAATCGATTCAGTAGTTTTTCTACAATCGCTCGTCAAAATGCACTCACATCACAAAATAACAAAAAATTGAGGGCCACCCTGTGAAGACCCCTGGTCGAAAAATAAAATTCTAAGAGAACTTTTATTTTTTATTTATGAAAGACTATCTATAAACAAAAAATAATCAAAATTAAAAGGGGTCAAGTCAAAATTTCCCAAGAATTTGCTGAACTTGCGTGAAATTGCTCATATATATATATATATATATATATATATATATATATATATATATATATATATATATATATATATATATATATATATATATATATATATATATATATATATATATATATATATATATATATATATATATATATATATATATATATATATATATATATATATATATATATATATATATATATTATATATATATATATATATATATATATATATATATATATATATATATATATATATATATATATATATATATATATATATATATATATATATATATATTATATATATATATATATATATATATATATATATATATATATATATATATATATATATATATATATATATATATATATATATATATATATATATATTTATATATATATATATATATATATATATATATATATATATATATATATATATATATATATATATATATATATATATATATATATATATATATATATATATATATATATATATATATATATATATATATATATATATATATATATATATATATATATATATATATATATATATATATATAAAAACGATTTGAAATGACAAAAAAATAACGCCTGTACGCGGAAAAATTTTTTGCTCAAGATTTAGGGTCGCGCAAGTCGATTTTATGTATTTGAGGTTTTTTTCGTAAAATTTAGATACGATCATTATTGCCCGTACATATATATACATATACATTATAAAACTTTAATATTTAATATTATCGTTAATATAGTCTCTTAACTGTAATTTTACAAGGATAGGTCGATTGTGTGTCATTAAAGTCAAGTTCATTTTGTGATCGCAACGTCAGTGTAGAATACGAAAATTAATTGAATACAATCAAGTTATTCTGAAGCTACGATTTAATTTTTTTAGCTTTCATACGATCTGCGTTAAATTAACAAGAATGCCTTGCTGGACGATCGAGTTTTATTTTTAACATTAATATTGTTTAAAAAATTAATGTAGATATACGGGTTATTTTTATTGCAATTGTCAGTTACTGATTATTTATAAGATTGAAAAAAACGAAATGATGGTTACTTTGTTAAGTGAATTTTCATCATAGCAACTCATATCTTTTGCGGTTTCTGTTTTGGTGCCGAAATTGTAGTTTCCATTTCTTTATATAATGAGCAAAATGAAAATATCTGCAAATAATAAATTACGTGACTGCAAAAATTTGGGACATTATAATTGTAATGTATTTAAAATGTAAAATTCATGACCAAAAAATTATGTAAGTTATAAAAACAAACTTACGTGATAACTAAAGTTTCTTTTTGTAAACTGGGTTTGCTTTGCTTTCTAAATATCTCTTAATCTGAATTTTGAGTGTTTTCTTTATCAAGGTTGTTGGCAGTTAACTTTACATAAACTGATATTACCTCGGTCGGCACACCATTAACTCACGCTTCGATGTCCTTAACTAAACGAAAGAAATCCATTAAATGACTTTAGCTTTTTTCTTTATATGGTGAAAGTACATAAGACTGAAGTTTGCTTTACCCAAAATCCTGAGATTTAAAATGATTAATGGAAATCCTTTTCCAAGAAAACGGAAATATTATTTCTCCCGGGAGAATCGATATTAAAGTGGCGCAAAAATGGACGCCTCATTTACAAATGCAATCACACAAATGCATTTTCAATTTTTTTTTGTGGCTTTCATGCTCCATGTTGTCAAGATTACCAGTTTCGAATATTCCTACCACGGTCATTTCGCATCAGCGACATAATTACCATGGCAGCCGATTTTTTTAAGGCCGTTTATTACGCACGTCTCCCATTTCAGTCGTGGTCTACCTTGCGGTCGCCCACTTCCTGGGGTACTAACGTACACTTTTTTAATCATTCCAGACTGTGAATCGGCTTGTAAAATATGCCCAAACCAAGCAATCCTGGAACGGATACAACCTATTATATCTGGACCCTCAAGAAGGTCTCTGATCTCAAAGTTAAATCGCGTTCTCTACTCTCCATCATCTGTTTAAAGTGGACCAAAAATGTAACGTAGGATCTTACGTTCAAACATAGATAAGTGTAAGGATCCATGTTTGTGACCCATACATCACCGGTCTAATCAACGTCTTGTATAACTTGAGTTTGGTGTTAGTTGATACATACGGTGATCCAAGGAGAGGCTTAATTGAGTATATATATATTACCTGCAGCGATTCGAGCTTTTATATCTGTAAGTATGCTGTTGTTTGAGTCAAGCATTGATCCCAAATATTTAAAGGATTCAACTCCCTCAATTCGTTCATCGCCGCACATCAAATCTTTCTTCTCAGCCTCTCTTGAAACATTCATATGTTTGGTTTTATCGTAGTTAATTTTAAGATCAATCTTTCTAGCACCACTCTCAAGCGACTTGAAAGTCTCACTCATAACAGTTTCACTTCGGCCGAGGATGACAATAACATCAGCTTAAGCGATCATCTGTACTGAGTTGATTGACAAGATATTGTTGTTTAGTCGGTAGTTTCTTTTGACGGCACACATATTTCAAGGCTAAATTAAAGAGTATAGGAGAGATAGCATCACCTTGTCTTAACCCGGACTTTAAAAAACTTTAATATTTTGTTCTCTACTCGTACACAGCATTGAGAGTTCTGAACTGTCATTTTGCATAGTGATACCAGCTTACCAGGAAAACCCATTGACACCAGAGCAGACCATAGAGCCTCTCGTTTGAGAGAGTCGTAGACCTGCCTGAAATCAACGAAGAGTTGGTACACAGGTATGTTGAACTCTCGACACTTTTCCAAAATGATCCTCATCGAGAAAAGTGCATCGGTGGTACCTCGCCTTCAGGAAGCCACACTGATATTCTCCAAACAGTTGTTCAGCAAAAGGCTAGTAAAATGTAAGAAAAGATCTTATATGCTGTGCAGAGTAGAGTGATTCCCCTGTAGTTTGCACATTGTAAGCGATTAACTTTTTTATAAATTGGTATCAGCATAGCTGAGTTCCAGTCCTATGGCATGGTTTCAGTCAAGGCATGGTTTCAGAACAAGCTCAAACAATCTTAAGGATAGAATTTCACCACCATGTACAATCATTTCGGATGTTATATTGTCAATACCAGCTGCTTTATTGCGTTTTAATTTCGACAGCGCCGCTTCGAATTCCTCTTTGGTTGGTACTTGGTTCGACTTGTGGCTGGTCACTTAAGTTGAGAAGATTCTCAAAATAAGCGGCCTAAGTATTTAAAAAAAATTTAAGGTCTACTTGTAGCTCCCCATCTTCGTTTTGAATAGCTGTCGATCTAGTTTGAGGTCCCTTCTTTAAGGTTTTAACCGTTCCATCCCCTCATATCTTTCTCTTCCACCATTCTCGTTTCATTCGTCTACATAGCTTTGTAACGGCTTGTCTTGCCAGTTTATACTTCTCTTTTGTGGACCGTCCTTGTAGACATTTCAGCTAGCCATCTCTTTTGTATATCGCAGCGCTTAAAACAGCATCTTTGAGCAAATACCATGACTTATCGACGTCTTCATTAATGGTTTCCGATTTCTCCAATGTTTCGGCAATCTGGTTTTGATATCTCTCTTCTGTTTCAGCAGTCTTTAGTGATGAGATGTTGAAACGTTTCCGTTGATTGAATTTTGGAATGCTTGGATTTGGAAAGTGGAACCTTATTTTAGCACATGCAAGAAAGTGATCACTTCCAATGTATGCACCTCTAAGGGATCGCACATCCAGAACAATCGAAAAGAAATGTGCTGTAACTAGCACATGCTCAATTTGATTTCGAGTGTTTTTATTCGGTGAGACCCAAGTCTGCTTATGAATCGATCGGTGCGGAAAGAAAATACTGACAATTCTCAGATTATTTGATAATGCAAACTCAGTCATTCTCTCACCGTTATCAATTTCAATTTCAATTTCAATTCAATTCAATTTTTATTTATATAATCGCTTAAAATATACAATATGTGTAACAAATGATTAGTGTTTACCGTATTGGTTTTCATCGATAGTATTTTTAGTCTTTTATTTTTAAAATAGTTATTTTGGTCTAAAGTGTAGTTATCTTTAGATCATATTAGGGCGATGATACATGTAAAAGAAATATCTTTCAGACATAAAAATTTCGCATCTAATTGGTTGAGGGGCGGTAACATTTCCTAAATTTCAAAAAAATATTTTTGACTGAAAGACAGAAAAAATATCTGTAAGATATAATAACATAACCTAAAGAGACATTTTTTGCTTGACAGTTAAATTAAAACTGATTAACTGAAAAATTGATTTTAAAAGTAAGTTTTACCAATAATCAATTACAATTAACTTAATTTGATGATTTAGCTACAATTAAAATAATTTGTTTACTTAATCATGAATCATGTAGATTTAGATTAGGCGATAATCGCAACAAAAAAATAAAAATTTGGTCCAATGTGAAAATGCCTAAATCTATATGAATAAGTAAACAAATTATTTTAATTGTAATTAAATAATCCAATTAAGTTAATTGTAATTGATTATTGGTAAAACTTACTTTTAAAATCAATTTTTCAGTTAATCAGTTTTAACTGTCAAGCAAAAAATATCTTTTAAGGTTATGTTTTTATATCTTACAGATATTTTTTCCGTCTTTCAGTCAAAAATATTTTTTTGAAATTAAGAAAATGTTACCGCCCCTCAACCAATTAAATGCGAAATTTTTTATGTCTGAAAGATATTTCTTTTACATGTATCATCGCCCTATCGATTTATGTATTATAATATACTTTCAATGGAAAATTAAATAAAAATAGTACATTATGATGCTAGGACGTAAAGCTAAAGATTTTGGACGTATGTGGAGTTTGCAATAGCCGAGATTTCCACCCACCTTAAGTCCAAAATAGCTTACGTCCGTGCGTCATATACTATTTTTTATTCGCCGCTAGCAAAACATTTTTAAAAAAATTGTTTATTTTAAATCAAGTAAGAATTTTGCATAAATTTTGAAATGAAAATATGTTGAACAAGTAACCTTTGACAAAATGTTTGTTATTTTTTTCAAAATAATTGAATAACTATGACAACAAAATAATAACAATAATTTTAATTGGATTGTGAGATTTTGAATTCAAAGGTTGCTTTGAAAAAAATTTCTATTTTTTATAGAATTTAAACAAATACAAATGTTTTTTACTTTTTTGAACGTAACTATATAATAACGTAACCATAAAAATATATGGTTAAAAAGTGACACTTTACGACCGCAAATCACAGTAATAAACTACCACTTTAATATGTAGGCGAATAAAAACCATTTTATGTTTAGTTATGACTACTTATATCTAAAATAAACTCTAAGGGTGCAAATTCAAATAACTTAAATCTAATTAAACCTATATATTGTGAAAAACACAATTTGTTAAATTTTATTTATGTACAAAAGTATATAGCTATAAGGAAATAATTAATAATATGGAACTCCCAAGCTATTCGAATACAAAACTTCTACTAATAGGATTATCGATGATAAAACAGTATACAATAAACTTTTGTCTTAGTTCGTTAACGCTATATCTATGAAGTATAAGTGTGGTTCTGGTCTGGCTGTAATAGAAAGTCTTACAGTGGAATACCGCCATGGTTTATCATAGATCATTTTAGGGCATTTATTTTGAAAGATTTGTATTTTTTTAAGTTTTGGTTGACCAAACCGGTGCAGCATAAAGTAGAACGCTTATAAGGATGCTATGATACACAAGCCGCTTATTGTGAATCGAAAGTTTGGATTTCCTATGAATAAGACTGTAAAGCATAAGCATTACCTCTTTGTTTTCTCAATTGTATAATCTATATGTTGTTTAAACGTGATACTTTTATCGATTACCATTCCTAATTATTTTAAAGTGTTAGTCCATTTTACAGCTGATCCATTAATGTTAAGGGAATTGTCGTTAGGTATATTATGAGGAGCACGTTTTTTGGAAATATAAAGTGCTTGTGTCTCATCTGGATTAATTTTAATGCCCCAAGTAGCATAGTATTCTGTGACCTTATTGATTGTGTTTTGTAAGTTTGATATTGTTTTATCAAAAGAGTTACCTGAGGTGAATGCCATTGTGTCGTCCGCAAACTGTCCAAATTGCGTGTGGGTATTGATATGTTCGGTTCTATCTGAAGTGGAGATATTATATAAGGTAGGTGAGAGGACTGCACCTTGAGGCACACCAAATAGTATTGGGTGTAGTGCCGACTTCCTATCGCATATTTGTACAAAGAAATTTCTATCATTGAGGAACGAATCAACGATGTAGATTAAGTAGCTAGGAAATATATGTTTAATCAAGGATTCGAGCCGGGCACTGACAAGGTAGGTTCGAATCCCACACGAAACACGAAAAATGTGAAGTTGAGTTTTTTTCTGAGAAACTTCGAACCATACCTTTGAATTGAAAATATATATCGGCGATATGGCTCCAATGAAGGAGCTAAGCCATAAATAAAAAAAAAAAAAAAAAAAAAGAATTGAAAATATTCCAATTACTTCTTTACTTACTTGAGCTTAATTAATCTCAAAAATTCAAAAATGTTTAATCATTTTTATTATCAGACCTTTGTGCCAAACTTTATCAAATGCCTTTTCAATATCAAACGATATCACGGCAGCTTGAGATAAGATTTTTATCTTTGTTGGCCTTGTAAACAGGTATGATTTTAGCGGTTTTCCATTTTGAAGGAAAGTAGGCGTTTTTTGGGCATGCATTTAAAAGGTATACCAGGTATACAATGGCTTTGCGTGCAGGTAAATGTTTTAAGACTCTATTATTAATTCCGTCTGGCCCAGGTGATTTGGATGGCTGTAGTTGTTTTATAAAGGAAGAGATTACATTAAGACTGTATTGAAATGTGTTTTTAAATCGGTCGTAAGCTTCGTTTATGGTGTTTAATAGTGAATCATTAAGAGACTCGTTTTCTTGTATGATTTTGGAAAAACCTTCGCCAAAGGCTTCCACTTTTTCACTATTTGTTAATAAAACATCATTGCTATCCTCCGATGTTTTGATGGGAGCGGATAGATCTCCGTTTTTTACTAAGATGTTGAGTGAGGTTGAATAAGCGCTTATGAGTTTTGTCTTTTGAAGTTTGTTCAAGATATTTGCTAAACTTTTCATTTCTTAATTGCTGAATTTCATCAGCAATAGATTTATTTAATGACCTTACGACATTTCCCATTATCGGATTTCGTGTTCGTTGCCACTGCCGTCGCCGAAAATTACGATAGGTTATAAACTATTGAATATCTGGTGTAATAATTAAGTTATGATTTGGTTTTGGATGCGAACTAATTTGGGGTATTGAGCTGGTAATAGTCTCTCGAATGGAATATGTTAATTCATTGACACAGTTGTCGATATGGCTTGATTAAGAGATGTTACGGGTTGTGGAATTTTCTGGAAGATCAATTTTTTTATTTAAATAGCTTTTGAAATTATTCCAGTTAGCCAGGTGATAGTCAAAAGTATTTGTGTTATGATTATTTAAACATAATGATGCGTTAAGATGTACATCAAATAATACAGGTAAATGATCAGAGCTTAGTTCGTTTAACGCATATAGCTTATAATTAATTTGATTATTGCTTGATATCTAGAGTTGAACCGTAACGTGATCTAGGCTCTCACCATTATCATTCGAATTCAAATGCAGACTGTTGGGGCCAACCACATTTCCATGAGATATATCTCTTCCAACCTGGCCATTAAATCACCAAGAAGCATAATGAAATCGCGTGTAGGTGTTTGTTTTATAACTTCTTCCAGTGCTATGTAGAAAGTATTCTTCTCGTCGTCGGTCTTAGCTTCAGTAGCTGCATGCACGGCAATATCGAAATACTGTTGTATGTACCGCGCACCCGTAGGTAGCAGATTCTCTCATTGACTGGGATGAATTTCATCACGGCTTTTTGTATGCTTACACCAACAAGAAAACCAGTTCCAAATTCTCTTCGAGAAGGATGACCACTACATTATAAAGAGTTACTATCCAAATCTTGTTTTCGGATTATTGGCAGTCTAATTTCTTGCAGAGCTATGATATCCATCTTCTCAGCCTCTGTTTCTAGACTTATAAAAGCATCAGCAGCGCTCAGGCTGCGCACGTTCTACGTTCCGATTCGGTAGTCTGGTCCTTTTTCACGTCCAGGTAAAATTCTGCTTTTTTTGTTCGGGTCTGTTATTCTTTTCTGACTTCCAAATTTAACAAATAATTTTTGTTCCGGGCTAGGGTGTTAACCTTAGGCTCAACCCAAATTGTCGTGAATGGGTCCATTCTGCATCTTAAGGTTACCAAAAACAACCTTTTTACACGTTTATATAGCGAGCCGCTTGATCCAAGACAGACGCCCGCTCCAAGCCGCCTAACATGGAGAACAGACGCTTGGGTCGCATTGGTTTTAATGCGCCGATTTGCCGTGATGTAACGTCTTTGGCTAAGTAGTTTTTATTCTGCTTGTTTCCGATACACCAACCTAATTCTGTCAGCATTAACCAGGCAACACAACTTAAAAATACGACCGTAATCTTCATTTGTCGTAATGGAGTTAACAAAAATATTAGTCTAGGAAAGATTCATAACATGTTAGAAAATCCCAGTCATAAAAGTCATATACATAAAATATTTTTGTATCAATGCCTGAAAGTTCAATGCACATTTTATATATATGTTTACATGATTTAAAAATTTTAAATTAAAACAAATATGTATGAAGTTAGCACTCACGTTTAAGCTTCAACAAAATTTAAAATATACATAAGAATATTTAGAAAAAACTTTAAATGTCGGGTGAAGAGCTTTTAAACTTTATTCTTTTCCCAAAACCCCCGACATTCATAGCCCGATTGATTGACGCCATATGCAAAAAACAATAAACATTGCCATATGCAAAAAATGGATAAGTGTTTTTGACAACCATGTAGTCCTAGAAGAAACTGTGTAGTGATTAAACACAAGATACGTCAAATATCATTCATACTTTCCTTTAAATCCAGTCAACTATGTTCTCACTTGCGATCGATTCTACATTACTAACCAATTTTATCAGAATAGTTATTACAAAAATGTAAGCATAAACAAAACAAAAAGCGTAAATAACCAAAATAAAATAGTTTTATTGGCACCTAAATTCAAAACATTTTGACATTTAAAACCAGGAAAAAATGATTTTTTTCATGATAAATAAGTGCGTTTAATACTATGTTTGGTACAGAAAAATAATGATCTTTTTTTATCACATTGTCTCGACTGAACATTAGGCATATCTCGACTGAATACAAGGAGTATAGGCAGTAATCGGTTTGGATACGTACATAAATTGATGTTGTTGTTATATAGTGACGGTGATAAACGTTGGTGCTACTCGTTCGATTCCGTTTCTAGATGAAGAAACTCTGTTACATCCCTCGGGCGGCGCCACAGATCCTTCGTCCGATGCGTTGCATTCTCTGGACATGTAAATATGTGATTAATACTATGTGGTGTGGTCTCACATGCGGGAAATTTTTCGATTCTTGTCATATAATTATTCAATATTTGTGACCAGCCGAACCATAGTTGCGCTAGAATAAATCTAGTGCAGCAAGGCAATTAGTTTTCTTCTGCAGGACTCGATTATGTACCTAGTTGTTTATTATTTCTTCTACAGCCTTGGAGTGAAGCATTTTTAAACCACTTCAATATAAAAGCTCATCAATAATCCTGGTGCTTGGATCTTCTCTAATATCGGTTTGAAAAAACTTAGCAGTTTTTATTATGGCACTAGGTGGTGAAGCCATTAATAGGATGTCATTGCATGGATGTTGCTCTTTATGGCAGACCAATATGTATTGTTTAGACAGAATTTCATTGTGTTCACGGACCGGTAAGATATGACATTCTTCATATAAGTGATCTCTATGAGCCATAAGATTGCATCCAGTAGCGGCTCTCAAAGCTGCGTTTTGTGTAGCTTGCATCTTCTTCAAACTTGAGGTGTCCATATGGGTGCTGCGTTGCTTAGAATTTAGGTCTACCTATAGATTTCTAAGTTGTGATGATTGTGTTTTTGTCCTTACCTCATGAACTTCCAGTTAACGATTTAAATCCATTGTTTCTGCTTTTAACCTTAGTAGTGGGTAGAACTTAGTAGTGGGTCGAATGTTTCTCCCCCAATGTCGGGTTTATAACTGTAGGAATGAGTACGTTGTCAATGCGAATGTTTAATTAAGTTTTCACCGCCTTCCAAGTGGTTAAAAGTGTAGTATTGGACTTTTCTGACGATAGTATCAACTTTCTGCTTCTAAACCATTCGTTAAGGGAGTTAAGGTATTCGTTTTGATGAGTTGTTCGAGAGTGCTTCCTGCGCTAAGGACCATGCAATCGTCTGTATATGATATGATAGTTATACCTTCTGGTGGAGTAGGTAGACTGCTTAGATATAGGTTGAAAAGTGATGGTGAGAGAACTTCACCTTATGGTACACCTTTTCTTTGTGTTCTCATTTTTGATTTAGTTTCTGAAATTCACATATGCATGGTGGCTTTTTAAGTGGTTACACAACCAGCGCTTTATTATGCCTGGTAATTTAGTATTTAAAATTTCGTTTAGTAGTGCGGCGTGCGACACTGTTTCAAACTCTTTTGATAAATCAAGTGCTACTAAGATTGTTCTTGCACATGACTGTTTTTGGTTCAGACCATCACTTGATTAATTTTGGGTTTTGTGGAGGGCGGCAATTGTGCCGTCTGCTTTTCGGAAGCCATATTGGTGTGGAGCTAGGCTGCAAGAGTTTGATATCCCAGGTAGCAAAAGTGCTTCAATCAGGATGAAGATATGACTTTCCTTCTGCTTCGGGTTTTCCGTGTTTTAGAATAGACTGCTTTCTAAACGTTTGGTATCTGGAGAGTATTTACTGATGTATTTAGTGTTGTTGTGAGGTAGTTCACTCTCTTGGGTCCAATTTATTTAAGCATGATAGCTGATGACGTACATAAATTCATTATAGTCGGTTAGCTGCAGAAAAGAAACAAACAAAATAATACAAAACGGCAATTATTTGTTATTGTTTTTCAATTATTTGTTTTTGTAAACCTTTATTAACCGACTTGTTATTCAAAACAGTTTTATATTTATGTATATAATGAATTCAAAAAAAATTCAAATGTTCCATTAATCAATTATCGACTTATTAATTAATCTATTTATAAATACTTTTTATATTCACTTAACATTTTTTCCCAAATTTTTCCAATTAAAAACGAAGGTATGGGTATTACGATCATCAGTAAATGACGGGTCGTAAAATTGATACAATTGTTTACCTTTTGCATTGCATGGATGTTACAACTTCCCTTACCTATTCAGAAATCCACCTGGAGAATGATGGATTTATTTATCAACCCTCACAGTTGTTAGATTCTCATATAAATTCAGGCGTTGGTTAAAAATAATATCATGATTTTGGGTATTTTACCTAAGAATAAAAATAGTTTTCTGTTTTTGTTAATAGATAGACTATTTATCTTTAGCTGTCTGCTTACGCTTTCTAGGTGAAGATCGTGAACAAATTAACTCAAATTAACTGAGATTATTTCTGACTTCCGTATTTTAATTTGAGCTAAGCTTTCTAACACGATGCCTATAGAGTTCGTATTTATATAAAAAATACCTCAAATATGGTTGAGGTCGAATTCAAATTGTTTCGAAAAATTGAGTCCGCATCATAACATCGAAAAATCAAATCGTCGAATCACCAGAAATCACAAAACTGAAAGTTCATACCACCGAATTTCATGTCATCGAAAGTTCATATCATCGAAAAGTCATAGCATCGAAAGATCATATCACCGAAAGTTCATTTCGTCGAAAAGTCATAGCATCGAAAAATCACATCACCGAAAATCATATCATCGAAAATTTGATTCACAAAATCGAAAAATCATACCATCGAAAATCGTAAAATCGAAAAAAAAATCATATCATCGAAATATCATTACATCGAAAATATTCGATGCAACGAATAAATCATTACATCGAAAAATCATATCATCGAAAAACAGGGTGTACTCTCCTCACAGATAAAACTTTTGTAAATTAAAATGTTAAATGTCAGCAGTATATGTTAATTGGGCAATTCGTTTGAAAATGTACATTTATTTGTGGATTTTTTTTTAAATCAAAATTTTGTATTAGTGGAACGAATGAAAAAATCTAAATTTTGAATTTTTTATTTATTGCTTTGAAATGCAGTTTTTCCGGCATACATTTTTAGTAATTTCTTTTGGTTTACATAGATAATGTGCTATCATATTTTGAAGATAAAGTTTTAGGATTCCAAACAGATCTTTCTACGTTTTTTTGAATAATAAATACTATGCCCTATACTCTATAGTATTATATTATATTCACCCTGTATTCTTTTGAAAATGCGCATGTTTTATAGTTTTTTTTGAAAATGCCTAAAACATTTGGTATGTTTAGTATTGACGAAATTTGTGTTGGTGAAAGAAAGTGTGTGTCAAGTGTTGTTCAAAAAATAACGAAGTATGTTAAAATACGAAAATGAGCATTTTTTGCTCTTGAAAAATGTTTTAATTTTTGATTTTGTTAATAATTTTGTCCTCGTACAAAGCTTTTGGTGAAAACTATATAAAAAGCCTTAACACAAACACAATCCTTACTGTTTTATTATTTAAATTTGTAATGTCATAAAATAAAAAGAGAAAAATCAAATTTGCTTAAAAAAATTTTGCAAGAAATGCAAAAAAGTGGGGGTAAGAATTTCACTTTTGGCTCATGAATGTAATACTTAGGTCTTTCAGACCGAAGTAATATAAATACATAGCCGGAAAAAAGACGCCTGATTGAATTGATTTAAAAAAATTCCAAATATTATAATAAAACCAAAAATTCCAACTTTCTTCAAAATCCAAAAATATTCAAGAGAATATTACAAAATAAACAATTCAAACTTTTTTCAAAAATCCTAAAATTTTTAAAAATTATCATAAAATCAAAAATTTAAATTTTTTTTCAAAATTTAAAAATATTCCAAAAATTTTAATAAAATCAAGTATTTAAACTTTTTCGAAATTCTAAACAATCCAAAAATTATTACAAAATCAAAAATTGAAACTTTTTTCAAAATTCCAAACATATGGCAAAAATTATAAAAACCAAAAATTCAAACTTTTTCTAAGATTCTAAAAATTATAATAAAATCATAAATTTCAATTTTCTTCAAAAGTTCAAAAGAGAATATTACAAAATCAAAAATTGAAACTATTTTCAAAATTCTAAAGATATTGCCAAAATCAAAACAAAATAAAAACTTTTTCAAAATTCTAAATATATTCCAAAAATTAATCAATCTTTTTAAAAACGACATTTAATCTGCAACAACTTGATATTTCCCAATTGTTCCTATAAGCTAAGAGGAGTTTTAACTGGATAGAAACATGTCCAATTTCATGTCCAAATACATTTCAAGTCATAAAAATTATTACATAATTAATTTTATTTTTTTCCAAAAAATTGGGTTAAAACATAAATGAAAATCATTCTTTTGACACACTTGACAGTATTTTTGACACACTTACAATACAATAATCGAGGTTCTGGTCCCACATACCAATGCCAACCATCAAATTTTCTCCACATTCAATGTTACTACTCGTAATCACCTAGAATGATCGATTTTTTAAGCAAAAAATGCTCATTTTCGTGTTTTAACACACTTCATTATTTTTTGAAAAACTCTTGACACACACACTTTCTTTCGCCAATACAAATTTCGTCAATACTAAACATACCAAATGGTTTAGGCATTTTCAAAAAAAAACTATAAAACATGCGCATTTTCAAAAGAATACAGGGTGAATATAATATAATACTATAGGGCAAAGTATTTATTATTCAAAAAAACGTAGAAAAATCTGTTTGGAATCCTAAAACTTTATCTTCAAAATATGATAGCACATAATATATTATCTATGTAAACCAAAAGAAACTACTAAAAATGTATGCCGGCAAAACTGCATTTCAAAGCAATAAATAAAAAATTCAGAATTTAGATTTTTTCATCGTTCCACTCATACAAAATTTTGATTTAAAAAAAAATCCACAAATAAATGTACATTTTGAAACGAATTGCCCAATTAACATATACTGCTGACATTTAACATTTTAATTTACAAAAGTTTTATCTGTGAGGAGAGTACACCCTGTTTTTCGATTGGATGATTTTTCGATGTAATGATTTATTCATTACATCGAATATTTTCGATGTAATGATATTTCGATGATATGATATTTTTTTCGATTTTACGATTTTCGATGGTATGATTTTTCGATTTTGTGAATCAAATTTTCGATGATATGATTTTCGGTGATGTGATTTTTCGATGCTATGACTTTTCGACGTAATGAATTTTCGATGATATGATTTTCGATGTTGTGATTTTCGGTTGTGTGATTTTTCGACGGTATGATTTTTATTTTTCAATTTATTGCTTTTAGGTAGATTTCATATAAAAATCTACCTATTGCAATGGGCTTCATCTCGGCATTTCGGAAACATTTTTGTGCCAAACGACTATATATGATAAGCGGAGACAAAAAAACAAAAAAAAAAAAATTTATATATATATATAAATATGTATATAAACGATATGAGATATAACGAAAACGACCGGCACTCTCACGGTCGCATTTGTTGAGGTAGATCAAAAAAATTTTCTGTACTTGTGTGTTTTAATAATATCTTGGACAAGTTCGTGAATCAGCAAAATCCGACACGTGGTTAAGAAACTAGAGGCTTTTTTCTGAAAAAAATTGATTTTTTAAAACCGTTATAACGGCCGTTTGGATACTAATATTTCAAAAAATTTAACAAATTTAGAATCTTTGGAACCATTTTTATCAATTTGTTTTAAAACTAGACCTCTGCAGTTGGTTCCTGAGTGAGCGGCTCCAACAAAAAAGTTTGCAAATAAATATTTTTTTTTGAAACAACCGGCACTCTCACGGTCGCATTTATAAGGCCAGATCAAAAAACCTTTTTTAAAAATGTGCGTTTTGTTAATATCTTGGACAAGTTCGTAAATCAGCCCAATCCAACACATGGTTAAGAAACTAGAGGCTTTATACTAGAAAAAAACTCTGTTTTTTAGATCCGTTATAACGGCCGTTTGGATTCTAATATTTTTAAAAACTTCATAAATTTAGAATTTTTAAAACCTTTTTAATCAGTTTCTTTCAAAAAAACGACCTCTGCAGTTGGAGGTTTCTGAGTGAACGGCTCCAACAAAAAAGCTTGTAAAACACAAAATGCGTTTGAATCAACCGGCGCTCTCATGGTTGCATTTGTGGAGCCAGTTAAAAAAACCTTTCTTAAAAATGTGTGTTTTATTAATATTTTGGACAAGTTCGTAAATCAGAAAAATCTGACACATGGTTAAGGAACTATAGGCTTTATACTAGAAAAAAAAGTGTTTTTTTTAATCCGTTATAACGGCCGTTTGGATACTAATATTTTTAAAATCTTCATAAATTTAGAATCTGTGGAAACATTTTAATCCGTTTCTTATAAATATAAACCTCTGCAGTTAGAGGTTTTTGACTTGTTGGCTTAAACAAAAAAGTTTGCAACAATCCCCAACTACAATTTCCAAAAACCTTATAACAGTCAATGTCAACCTTATAACAGTCAAAAAATAAAAGATTTGAATAGAAGAAATTAATTTTTTTTCTTAGAAATAAACTATTTTGATATTTTGCAGTAATTGCACAACATATGATATAGAGTAGGTTTGTGTCATAAATTATCACACACATGTTCTGTGGTAGATTTTATATTTGTTTGTTGCAAAATTGGATAGATATAATTTTGCTTGTAGCTAGCTAATTTTCTTTTTAAAATTTGTTCGATATCTGTTTTAAATTAGTTTGTTTTGTTTAAACTAATCTGATACATCAGATTCTACTGGCACACAAAACTGTCTGATCTCGAAATCTACCTATTTCTAGCGGATATACGTGCCGCTTGGACTTTTTTTTCGATGTAACGATTTTCGACGGTATGATTTTTCGATGATATGACACGATCCGGAAAAATTAACTAATCAATTAATTTTGTTTCGAAAAATTAACTCTTCAAACAGTTCACTCAAAAGTTATTTCGATTTGCTAGATTTGATAAATATAGATTATATTATATATTGTATACAAAGATCAAATATATTTAATTAAGACTACAATATTTTGTAGAATTACAACAAAAACAATAATTTCAAATTACTTTTATCAAATGATTCGAGATAAGAATAATAATAAAACATTTTATTTATATTTACAGAGCAATAACATTATGACTATGATTCGACATTTAGTTTGTCTATCTCTTGTGTTGGGTGTTTCATTTTCCCAGGATAATGGAAATCTAGATGATTTGATAAATTCTTTATTTACCTCCGAATCACCTAATGTGGTTGCAAGTACACCATCTCCAACTACTACAACAGAAGCACCAGAAAAACTCCCCCCTGGTGTTCCCGAAGCCGATGTAAATATTTAATTTATAATTCCTATCTCTAATATATATTTACACTTTGTTTTGCTTGCAGAATTGTCCGTCTGGCGAATGTGTCCCATACTATCTATGTTTAAACGGTACTTTCATTACCGATGGTGAAGGCTTAATTGATATTCGTTTTAGTGACGAGGAACCGAAATCTTGTTATGATTATATGGAAACGTGTTGTGCAGAAGAATCCAAAACAACAGAACCAATTTTTCAACCAAGTGTTAAAAGAGATGGTTGCGGAAATCGTTACGTTAAGGGAATTAGTTTCAAAATTTCAGATAAAAATAGTGAGGCGCAATATGGTGAATTTCCATGGATGGTTGCTGTGCTTAGAGAAGAACAAGCGGCAGAGCAAACACTTAATGTATACCAATGTGGAGGAAGCTTAATTCATACAAATGTTGTTTTAACTGCAGCTCATTGTGTTGCTGGAAAAGAACCAACCATATTCAAAATACGTGCTGGTGAATGGGATACACAAACTAAAACAGAAATATGGCCACATCAAGATCGACAAGTATCAGAGTATATTGTTCATGAGCAATACTACAAAGGAGGACTCCACAACGATATCGCTTTATTATTTTTTAAGGAGCCTGTTACTATTGCTGAAAATGTACAAACTGCATGTCTTCCGCCACAAGGTTTTGTGTTTGATGGAAGCCGTTGTGCTGCATCTGGCTGGGGTAAAGATGTATTCGGACGTGAAGGAAAATATCAAGTCATTTTGAAAAAAATTGAATTACCAATTGTGCCACATGCCACCTGCGAAGACTCCTTAAGACGAACCAGATTAGCAAAACGTTTTAATTTGCATGAAAGTTTTATTTGTGCTGGTGGAGAGCCAGGTGAAGACACGTGTAAAGGTGATGGAGGATCTCCCCTTGTATGCCCTATTCCAGGAACTATTGATCGTTATTATCAAGCTGGGATTGTTGCTTGGGGTATTGGATGTGGTGAAAACCAAGTACCCGGTGTTTATGTTAATGTACCGTTATTTAGAAATTGGATCGATAGTCAATTTAATGCAAGAAATTTAGATCGTAGCTACTATAATGTATGATTATTCAAATTAATTTTAAATAATTATATTTTAAATAATATCAATATGAAAAATTTGTTAAAACAATTTTAAGAACAAATAATAAACGTCGACATTTTTATTAAAATTATTTCTTTTTGGTTTTAGATCAATTCAATCGCAATTTTAAAACCAGCCGTTATCGTATTCGCATACAATATGAGAACAATTCTAAACATACATAAGTTTAAGTTGCTTGATTTATTTCTTACAAATTATGAACAATATATGTATTTAATCACGTTTTAATTGTTTTTGTATGCATAATTAATAATTTCTCACGCTTCGCAAACTAATTGTCTTTAACCAAATAAACTCTTCCACAGGGTAAACAACATATTAAAACGTTTCTCCATAGAATTTGTTTTTTTAATTTGGGGTTTCCTAACAATAGACCTAGATACCTTAAAAACAGGCAAAAAATGGAAAGAACTAGTAACAGGATGAAAACTATTGGATAAATAAGAAAATATTGCGCAAATGATGGGAAACATAAATTAAAGGTGATCCGACCTACGGGGGTTAGCTTTTAGGGGTGGAAAATGGTTTTTCATGATTTTCAGCGAAACTAGACCTTCTATCGAAAAAAGTTTAAAGCAAAAGTTGTAGGTAACAAAAAAGGTCTATAACTTTTATGTCAGCCATTTTTTCACATAACCTAAAATTTGCCGATTAAATAGACAAAACCTAGAAAAAATGTCTTTTCGTTTTTAATTTTTATCTCACACAAAAAAATTATTTATTTCACACAATTTGGTGAAAACGTACCTTATTATGTCCCTAATACGCTGTATTTTTTGGAATCAAAATATTTATTTTTACGTTTGATTTTGATTTTAAACCAAAAATGTGACCATATTTTCACACGAAAATTCATTTGTACAGAAAACAGTTTTTTCAACAAAAACATTAATCGTTATGTTTGTTGAAACGTCTACTTTTAGATGGTGTAAAAAAAAATTAACATTACCATGGCAAAAGTTTATATTTTTTAAGGATTTCAACGGTAAATTTTATCAAATAATGAATACTTTTAAACAATCATTGAAAAATGCCTCTTTAAAATCAAGTTTTTTCAGTTTTTCGCATTTTCTGCTTAATGTTTCCGTGTTTATGTTACTGTAATGTTACTGTAATGTTTATTTTTTTTACGCCATCTAAAAGTAGACGTTTCAACAAACATAACGATTAATGTTTTTTTGAAAAAACTGTTATAGAACTTTTTATTACCTACATCTTTTGCTTTAAACTTTTTTCGATAGAAGGTTTAGTTTCCTTGAAAATCATGAAAAACCATTTTCTACCCCTTAAAGCTCACCCCGTTTCACCACCGCAACTCGGAACACCTTTAATTTTTGTTTCCCACCATTTGCGCAATATTTTCTTATTTATCCAATAGTTTTCATCCTGTTACTATTTTTTTCCTCAAAAAAGCTAATTTGATTTTTTTAGAACATGCGCTATGAGGTGGGATTTCCTAGGTTTCCTAACAACATGCGCTATGAGGTGGTCGCTTTTTTCACATTTTGTGGATGAAAGTTATCAATAATCTCTGCGATGACTACAGATAAAAGTATTCTAAATTTTAATTTATTGCGTTTTAACCGTTTTTCAAATGAATTTTTTTGAAAAATTTACCGCTATGGAGAAATTTTCTATTACAATGTAGTGTAGTAAAACCTTCAGTATCAAACTACCATGAGAAACTGCAATCCCATTTACCCTCTTATTCATATTTACAGCCACATATGCCTAATCCTTATAGTACAACTCACAGTAACTCTCGAAGTTCATAACACATTCCACCATATATCATGGATCAGTATTTCTCAAATCCCTCACACCCACCTTCCAATATATCTTGTTACCAACCAGAAAACATAAACAATACAAATTCTCAAGCAGAACGACCTAATTCAAACACAAACGTTACATCAAAATTAAACTTCAATGTAAACTCTAAATCTTCAAAAGCATCTTCAAAATTTTTACAAAGTACAAAACTAAATTTACCGGACAATTCTGACGTAGAGCCCGAACCATTAATCGCACAAGAAAGAGTTGCACCTACATTACATCTTAAACCGTCTTGTATTTTCTTGTCAAATACTTTCCCTATTACCGACATGTATACAGATATTCCGTCTTTGAATATTAACACTGACGACCTAAATTATTTAAATCCAGAAAATAATGCATCAAGTCTGCTTCCAATTCTTCCACATGGCTCTGCTGATAATTCTTCATGTTCACAGGATTCAAACTTAAAAGATAAACTCGAAACAAATGATAACAAATTTGCTAAAATACCAAACGACTCATGAGAAGCAAAACCAAATTCGATTCCCTTTGTAAACAATCTTACAAAAGACGTTCAATTATCCAAATCAATCATCCAAAATATCCAGGAAACTCCGACTGGCCCAATTCAAATTCCAAACCCCAATTCAACCTCCCTTGTAAACAATCTTACAGAAAATGTTCTACTATCCGAATCAGCTACTCATGATACCGAAAAATCTCCGATTGACAAAACTAGGTCAAATACGCCCGACAATAACCCAGTCAAATCACAAGTTATATCAGAAATTACTTCAACACCAATTTTGTATTCCGAAGCTCTAAAACAAAATATCTCCCAAGATTCGAAACATATTTCTAAAAAAATCTCGAAAACAACACAAACTTTATCAATACCAACAAAATTAAAAAATACTAAAAATTATTCGCACCACAAGCTACAAACCACCACCACTTTGAAATGCCAAACTAATTCTAATCGTAACGAAAGTAGATTCCAGAAAAGTAAATCAAAAAACAGTTCTAAGAAAAATCAATATTTGTCTTCAACAACCACATTGAAATGCCATAATAATTCTATTTGTCACAAAAACAAAGTCCAGAAAACAGAAAACCCAACCGGTTCTAAGAAAAATCAATATTTGCCCTCAACTACGGTAGGGAAAAGAAATCGTCAAACAAAAAACCAAATATCAAACTACACAGCCGTCGAAGTATATCTAAAACGAAGAACACAAATATTAAATTTCGAAAAAACAAAACCAACCAACATTCAATTGAACTTCAACCAAGCAATTCTTATCATTCTGACACCAAAAATATTAAAAAGTTGAACCAGTCCGTTACGATAAATTACAATGACGCCATTAAAAAAATAACTGTAGACAAACGTGACCCAAAAATTTATCAAAACCAGAAATATTTTCGTACAACCCCACTCAGATTTATTGAAAATCGAATACACTGTTCATTACAACTTTCCAAACTGTGGAGATCAATTTTACTATATCTTAGCCTTTCGTGGATTCATGTCAAGAAAACTACTACCTTACAACTTACACTGCCGATTATAACAAATAAAATACAATTTCATTCGTATTCGTCTAATTCAGTTTATAGGCTTGAAAATCTGTTCCAAAAATTCTCTGTCTGTTTTTCAAATAATTTAGTACTATCATCTCGTAAAAACATATTCGACAAAGGAGAAGTTTTCAACTTAATTCCAAAGTTTGACACCATCGATCAACTGTTACATGTTGTTAAGGAGTAAGGACAATACCTATTTATTAATCAAACACATAAATCAAATTGGAAATAATTTTTCTACAAAATTACTTACTAAAAACAAAATTTTTACACTTCTAAAAAACTACAGCTCTTCAATATTACTATATTCCGTCTAAACCTAACACTAACCTAAACCACAAGTTAATCAAGCAATTAAGCTAATCAAGTTAATCAAGAAAGCTGATCCCAAACCTAATACTAACTTAAACCATAAGTCAGACAAACAAACCTATCCTAAACCCAATATTAGCTCAAATCATAAGCCAATCAAACCAACTAATTCCTAATACTAATCTAAACCATAAGTCAAATCTAAACAATTTATACTAAGCCATATACGATATACAAGAAAAATAATAATCGAAAATCAATAATTATAAGAAAATCAATGCGATCAACGAAAATAATAAGTTAACCATAACTAATAATAAATAATCATTAGCATAAATATTATACACACTATATTAAGACACTAATTTTTACAATTTGTATTAAAACAATTATTTTCAAGCAATCAAAACAATACAGAAAAAGTTTTTGCTATACAGAAACAAGTAATTTAACTTAATGCCCTCAAAAACAAGTGTAAACCGTTTAAATTTATTAAATGTTTATAGTACACTAACATGAATTAAACAAATATAAATTAATATAAATACAAATTATTTTAATACAAATTATAATTATAAGGGCTCTTTTAATTTTATAAACACAAAAAAAATATTAATAAAGCACAAAATATTTGTGTAGAGACATAATTTTTCACGCTATGTCAGTAAGCAAGAAAAAACTAAAATACCACTAAGCTAACGCGTTACTCACTAAATTTTTTTTTTACTTTTCAAAAACATACATAATTTGGTAAAATTTTGTGTTCAGCGTTAACTGACTAACGATGAAAACAAAATCTTTTTTCCGTGGGGGAGGAATGTAGTAAAACCAATTACATAGTTTTTCTACAAAACTTCCCTGAACCATATTCGCAATATCTTCCAAATTTCTACCAATGACTATAAAAACAATTGACCTAAAACCTTATTAAAATTAAAAACTAATATTTCATAAATTACCTTTATCTGGGTTATTTTCAAATATTTTGTTAATATCGTTCAATTCAAATAAAATCAATTCGCGACATTGGCATTAAATAAAATTCAATTAAAAACCAGTGTTGCAAAACGTTACTCGTAACGTAACGCAAAAACGAAATAACGAAATGAAATAGCGTTATTAGTAAGAATTACGTTCATAACGTTTTAAAAATTAAACTACGTTACAATAACGTAAAACGTAACGATAACTCAATATTTTATTTCGTTTTTCGGGTGACTTTTTTTATAATTATGTATATGAAAATCAAAACGCAAAAACCGGTTGAATAAAATCCAACTTATCTGCTCTTTATCAATTTTTGCGGACGCTTAAACTACAGATTTTGGTAGTTCTAATGCCCGATTTATAGTCGGTAACGTTAACTTAACGTTAACTTTAACTTAACCCTAACTTAAGACATCTAAAAATTTTGATTTATAGTCGGTAAGAAATTACGTATTCATTGACGTTTGATCTGATATTAATTATGGTTTTGTAATCAATGTTACAAATCAATCAATTCTTTAAAAGTAATAAACTGATTTTAAAATCAATATTTAAAATAATAAGTTTCGAAACATACATTTGATACAAAATTTAAAAATAAAAAAATTTGTTTTCATATTAATTTTCTGCTAATATTTGGCTTTAAAGTCGCTCTTTTTATATCCTTTGCATTTTTTGAAAAATAAAATTTTATTTTTATGGACACTTGCAATTAAATATTACTTTTCTTCAGTTTTTATACCAAACGTCAAAAAATCCTTAACAAAATCTTTAAGATAGAATGAAATGAACTTTACGTTAAGTTAACGTTAAGTTTGCGTTAACGACTATAAATGCTCTAGTGCATTTCCATACATTTGTACTTTACGTTAAGTTAACGTTAAGTTAAAGTTACCGACATGTATACAGATATTCCGTCTTTGAATATTAACACTGACGACCTAAATTATTTAAATCCAGAAAATAATGCATCAAGTCTGCTTCCAATTCTTCCACATGGCTCTGCTAATAATTCTTCATGTTCACAGGATTCAAACTTAAAAGATAAACTCGAAACAAATGATAACAAATTTGCTAAAATACCAAACGACTCATGAGAAGCAAAACCAAATTCGATTCCCTTTGTAAACAATCTTACAAAAGACGTTCAATTATCCAAATCAATCATCCAAAATATCCAGGAAACTCCGACTGGCCCAATTCAAATTCCAAACCCCAATTCAACCTCCCTTGTAAACAATCTTACAGAAAATGTTCTACTATCCGAATCAGCTACTCATGATACCGAAAAATCTCCGATTGACAAAACTAGGTCAAATACGCCCGACAATAACCCAGTCAAATCACAAGTTATATCAGAAATTACTTCAACACCAATTTTGTATTCCGAAGCTCTAAAACAAAATATCTCCCAAGATTCGAAACATATTTCTAAAAAAATCTCGAAAACAACACAAACTTTATCAATACCAACAAAATTAAAAAATACTAAAAATTATTCGCACCACAAGCTACAAACCACCACCACTTTGAAATGCCAAACTAATTCTAATCGTAACGAAAGTAGATTCCAGAAAAGTAAATCAAAAAACAGTTCTAAGAAAAATCAATATTTGTCTTCAACAACCACATTGAAATGCCATAATAATTCTATTTGTCACAAAAACAAAGTCCAGAAAACAGAAAACCCAACCGGTTCTAAGAAAAATCAATATTTGCCCTCAACTACGGTAGGGAAAAGAAATCGTCAAACAAAAAACCAAATATCAAACTACACAGCCGTCGAAGTATATCTAAAACGAAGAACACAAATATTAAATTTCGAAAAAACAAAACCAACCAACATTCAATTAAACTTCAACCAAGCAATTCTTATCATTCTGACACCAAAAATATTAAAAAGTTGAACCAGTCCGTTACGATAAATTACAATGACGCCATTAAAAAAATAACTGTAGACAAACGTGACCCAAAAATTTATCAAAACCAGAAATATTTTCGTACAACCCCACTCAGATTTATTGAAAATCGAATACACTGTTCATTACAACTTTCCAAACTGTGGAGATCAATTTTACTATATCTTAGCCTTTCGTGGATTCATGTCAAGAAAACTACTACCTTACAACTTACACTGCCGATTATAACAAATAAAATACAATTTCATTCGTATTCGTCTAATTCAGTTTATAGGCTTGAAAATCTGTTCCAAAAATTCTCTGTCTGTTTTTCAAATAATTTAGTACTATCATCTCGTAAAAACATATTCGACAAAGGAGAAGTTTTCAACTTAATTCCAAAGTTTGACACCATCGATCAACTGTTACATGTTGTTAAGGAGTAAGGACAATACCTATTTATTAATCAAACACATAAATCAAATTGGAAATAATTTTTCTACAAAATTACTTACTAAAAACAAAATTTTTACACTTCTAAAAAACTACAGCTCTTCAATATTACTATATTCCGTCTAAACCTAACACTAACCTAAACCACAAGTTAATCAAGCAATTAAGCTAATCAAGTTAATCAAGAAAGCTGATCCCAAACCTAATACTAACTTAAACCATAAGTCAGACAAACAAACCTATCCTAAACCCAATATTAGCTCAAATCATAAGCCAATCAAACCAACTAATTCCTAATACTAATCTAAACCATAAGTCAAATCTAAACAATTTATACTAAGCCATATACGATATACAAGAAAAATAATAATCGAAAATCAATAATTATAAGAAAATCAATGCGATCAACGAAAATAATAAGTTAACCATAACTAATAATAAATAATCATTAGCATAAATATTATACACACTATATTAAGACACTAATTTTTACAATTTGTATTAAAACAATTATTTTCAAGCAATCAAAACAATACAGAAAAAGTTTTTGCTATACAGCAACAAGTAATTTAACTTAAAGCCCTCAAAAACAACTGTAAACCGTTTAAATTTATTAAATGTTTATAGTACACTAACATGAATTAAACAAATATAAATTAATATAAATACAAATTATTTTAATACAAATTATAATTATAAGGGCTCTTTTAATTTTATAAACACAAAAAAAATATTAATAAAGCACAAAATATTTGTGTAGAGACATAATTTTTCACGCTATGTCAGTAAGCAAGAAAAAACTAAAATACCACTAAGCTAACGCGTTACTCACTAAATTTTTTTTTTACTTTTCAAAAACATACATAATTTGGTAAAATTTTGTGTTCAGCGTTAACTGACTAACGATGAAAACAAAATCTTTTTTCCGTGGGGGAGGAATGTAGTAAAACCAATTACATAGTTTTTCTACAAAACTTCCCTGAACCATATTCGCAATATCTTCCAAATTTCTACCAATGACTATAAAAACAATTGACCTAAAACCTTATTAAAATTAAAAACTAATATTTCATAAATTACCTTTATCTGGGTTATTTTCAAATATTTTGTTAATATCGTTCAATTCAAATAAAATCAATTCGCGACATTGGCATTAAATAAAATTCAATTAAAAACCAGTGTTGCAAAACGTTACTCGTAACGTAACGCAAAAACGAAATAACGAAATGAAATAGCGTTATTAGTAAGAATTACGTTCATAACGTTTTAAAAATTAAACTACGTTACAATAACGTAAAACGTAACGATAACTCAATATTTTATTTCGTTTTTCGGGTGACTTTTTTTATAATTATGTATATGAAAATCAAAACGCAAAAACCGGTTGAATAAAATCCAACTTATCTGCTCTTTATCAATTTTTGCGGACGCTTAAACTACAGATTTTGGTAGTTCTAATGCCCGATTTATAGTCGGTAACGTTAACTTAACGTTAACTTTAACTTAACCCTAACTTAAGACATCTAAAAATTTTGATTTATAGTCGGTAAGAAATTACGTATTCATTGACGTTTGATCTGATATTAATTATGGTTTTGTAATCAATGTTACAAATCAATCAATTCTTTAAAAGTAATAAACTGATTTTAAAATCAATATTTAAAATAATAAGTTTCGAAACATACATTTGATACAAAATTTAAAAATAAAAAAATTTGTTTTCATATTAATTTTCTGCTAATATTTGGCTTTAAAGTCGCTCTTTTTATATCCTTTGCATTTTTTGAAAAATAAAATTTTATTTTTATGGACACTTGCAATTAAATATTACTTTTCTTCAGTTTTTATACCAAACGTCAAAAAATCCTTAACAAAATCTTTAAGATAGAATGAAATGAACTTTACGTTAAGTTAACGTTAAGTTTGCGTTAACGACTATAAATGCTCTAGTGCATTTCCATACATTTGTACTTTACGTTAAGTTAACGTTAAGTTAAAGTTACCGACTATAAATCGAGAAATCAATCTGAAGATCTATTAAAAGCAACTCTAATAGTTATAAACAAACTATCAGATTTGTGAAAACTCCTGATAAGATTGCTTAGTTTTGGTAAAAATTAATTATTTTTAATATGAAATGATTTCAAAATATTCGTCGGAGTGACGTGAATAATCCATTGTATAATTCTTTAATTTTAATTACGTCAGTTACATATCTACGCCCGTCGATGATCTCCACGAGATCAAAACTATAGTAGTGTGAATTATAAAAAATATATATACTTAAAAATTTTAAAATTATTGATTTTTAATTGTTTTTTATATATAACAATAGTGAATAATAAAAGGTGTCGTTATTAAAATTAAAGAATTTGAAATGAGTCAAATTTTATAGTTACGTTATTTTAAAATTAAATTGTAATGTTTAAAACTAATCTGTTAAACATTACATTTAATTTTAAAATAACGTAATTATAACGTTATAACATAATAAAATATAATACTTTTCTGTTTCATAACGAAATAACGTACCGAAAAAATAAATATACTGTTATAAAAACGAAAAGCATAACGTTACGATTTTTTTTTTCGTTTTGCAACACTGTTAAAAACAAAGTCAGTGTGTCAATTGTTTTAATATCAATTAACTAACAATAATTAATTCGAACGAGTAATCATTTTTTAATTATATAAGTAAAATTTTGATCAATAATCGAGCAGTCAGTGTTCACACAATTAACAGAGTCAATTTTAAAAAACCAATCAAGCAGTCAGTTTTCACATAAATCAATAAAATCAGTCATTTCTCAGTGATTCATGAAAAATTAGGAGGTCGTAAAAATTCAGTTAGCCGGTCGGTCTACAGAAAATTAATCATTTAAAAAATATAATTCAGATAATTAATAAAAATTATACCAGTTCAATAAAGATAGTTTTAATATAAATTTAATATAAGTTTCAAAATAAGTGTGAATAATATTAAGTGGGACCAAATGTATAAAAACTAACTTATAGAAATTACTATAAAATAAAATTTATATCTGTATAAACTATTTAACGAGCTTATTTGAGCTTATTAATGTTGGGGATTGTGCTCTTAAAAGTGAGTCAATATAAAGTGAAAATAGAATTGCAATAACAATAGTAGTGTCTTAGATTGCTATAAAGCCACTACATTTCAGTTTGTTATAAATAGTGTCAGCCATCTCAGTTGCACTACATTTTATAGCACCTAATATTCAATATAATATCCTATCAACAAACTCACTATCAGCTAAACAATAGTAGTGTTAATTACCGTACTGCACTACATTTTCAAATAAATAGTGCACTAAAGCTACAATCTACATTACATTTTATGATATAGTAGTGTCTAAACATTTTGGCACTACAGTAGCAAAGTAATCCAAAATAAAATCGATATAACTAGACTCGAGTCCGCAAAAAGCATCGAAAATCGAATCATGTTTTAGAACCGAAAATCAGTAGACCGAAAGTTCATACTACCGAATTTCATATCATGGAATGCTTTTGAAATTGAAAAATCATTTGATCGAAATATCATATCACCGAAAATTCATTTCGTCGAATCGCATCGAAATCGCTGTATAAATATATATAAATATAATAATAATAAAAATAATAATATATTATTTAATAATAATAATTATTATTATATAATAATATATTATAATATATTATAATAATTATAATATATATAAATGCAAGCTAAATTATTAGCTAGTATTTTATATTGCAGACCCTAGTTTGTAGATTAAGAACATGTTATTTGAACAGAATTTCATTAAAGTTATAATCTGTTAGTCTTGAGGTTTCGTGATGGTTCCGCACTTCTCTCGATTCAGTCGATCGTATAAATATCGCATTCCACATTTGCATTCGAATATAAATGTAGTGCCAAAATAGTTGGTTTGGAACACTACTAATAATAAAGTGTAGTGCCGATATTCGGTTTCACACTACAGTAAAATGATGTAGTGGGAATGCTTTTTGGCACGCTACTTATATTAAAGTTTGTGGTGTAGATATATAATTGAACACTGCTTATTAAATTGTAGATGCCAAAGCGTTGTCTGATAACGCTGATTTTATTGTAGTGTAGCAAGATTTTCTTTATACACTTTACTGTTTCTTGAACCTGGTGCTTCTAACTGTGTGAGCACTGCTGTACACTCATGGGTTTCACTCACTCAGTTTAATTGTCGTTTCACGGACACTATCACAAAAGTCAAGTAGTTTATTAAAACTCATGTATTAAGCACATATATATATATATAAACTTATTTTATTGAGTAATATTCCCTTTAATTTTTTACACTGTTGACACTTATTGATAGTTATAACTAGTGAACTATGTTAGACTTTTTATGTATATGTTCTAGTTAATTTCTTTGACACTATTGACACTAATTGATAATTAAAATTTATGCACTTATATTATTATTCTATAGAACTGAACTTGATAGACTTAATTTCTCGTTACTAATTGATAATTTGGTAATTTGTAGACCGATTTTATATTTTGTAAAAACTGACTGTGTTATTGATTTTGTAGAATGACTAACTTGGTTCGATTTTGTTTTTTTTTGACTACCACAAAATTGATTTAATATATTACTTTTATAATTTAAAAACGATTACCTTTGGAAATTGATTTTTAAATTGTTATTTATTATTAGTTGGTATTGCAACGAAAACGACCCACTGACCATATTTTAGTTTTTTATTATTTAAAAATTATGTAATGTAATTTCGCGAATTAAGCGCTTATTTTAATTTTAATAAAGATTTAGGTTTTTAACGCGGAAATATTGTTTTAATAAAATTGGAAAAAAATATACGATTTGCGAAAAAGGTTTTATGAAATTGTAATCGAAATGGAAAACTAGAGTTTAGGTCAATGTTGCGTTTTTGTTGGACTATTTGTTTTTGAATTTAGATTTATGTTAATTAATTTATTTGTTTGGATATTGGGAAATATTATTAAAATTGATTTGGATTTTGGGAAAGAATGTTAGCAAAATGTTAGTTTGGGAGTTTTGGTGTTCTTGGGAAGTTGTTGTGGTAAAACACGTAATTTGTTTTACTACATAAATAAATAAATAAATATTATTTTGTACTTTTATTTTTACTAGAAACTTTTGTTTTAATACCTAGTTAGTTGATGTTGTTTCTAATTCTAATCTCTAATCCGAGTGACAAAGTAAGTATTTCAAACATGTAGAACACCTAATTATTTGGAAATGTTTTGTTTTACACTCGTCAAGTAGAAGACACAGGATATCACTTCTTTTTGTACTGAACAGATAGTTTTGAATATTAAACTTTAAACTGCACCTTTTTCACGAACTAAAATTTACATTTTTGATGTTTTTTGTACTGATATCACGAGTTTTTGTAGTAAATAATAAATTTTATGAGCTTGGATTATAATGAAATAAATAATCAAATTAATAATAGGTAATTATTTCATTTTGATATAAGCAAATTTGAATTTTTGTCATCGATTTATTTGTATACCAACTTTAACGATTGATTGAATTATTTCCAATTTTTGTGCGCTCATAAAAACAACAAACTCAATAATCCGCAAGATATATAATTTGGCCAAGATTTATCTAGTGGTGTGGGTTGGTTGGGTGAACCTCGCATATTGGCACCAAATATTTTGAGGAGTATACTAGATTGCTTAAGCATATGATGTAAAACCAAAATATAAGTCTCCTCATGTTTGCTATTTGGTCCAGAATCTACAATAATTTGTTTATCGCCTTCAGATGAGCTTTCGATATTAAACATGGCTTAGAACTATAAAAAATGTAAGTTACAGATTTAGTTCAAGTATCATTTGCTTTAATATTAATTTCAAATTTCTTTAATATTAAGATAAATTTCAATGTGATTTTTCAGTATACAAATACTGAAGTTATATTGTCTCACTTTTGTTTTATTTACTAGAAACTAAATTTGATAAAACTATTTTTAAATTAAAAATAATTTTCAGAGTATGTAATTTCATATTTCAAATTAAGATTCAACAAACGTTTAACCACTTGTTTCGGTGAAAATTTTTGTTTATTTGTATCTGCAAATCGACTAAAACTATGCAATTTGCTGTCCTACTTGAAAAAATTTTGACAGCTATAAAAGTTGATCATTAGAAAAAGTATTTGCATACCCGGAAACATTATTAGGGACAAAGGCGTTAAATAGCACACGCGGTGTTGTTGTAGGGGTCTAGTGATCGGCACTTTACGGTGCAGTTTTAATTACATTTAAGTAAGATCGATAAATACATATGTTTAAGAAAAAAGCTATATAATAATGTTTTTATGACAACTTCCTTTCTAATGTTTCTTAGTCAAGACCAGAATCATCATAGTAAAATTTTGTGGCCGTTAATATATTTAAATCTGAATAATTAATCACCACAATCGATCACACGATCAGTTATACTCATGACACGAACCATCTGCTGTCTTGCTAACACTTAATCATATTCACGCCACCCATACAATAATTAATTTAATTTACTTAATCAATTCGATTTCGAAAATCGAATTTAGTTCAATGGAAATTTTCTCCATCATTTTGGTTGGCGGCAAAAGAAAAGTCAAAATCTTTCTTTTACATAATTACAACATTCATTCGTGTTCGAGTTCTTCATAAAGCAACTGGTAATTGAATAAAAATAATTAAGTGCGTTTCTCGATTTTAATAAACTAAAAGATAAAAATTACTTTTTGTTACTATAAGTTCATTTATACATTTAATAAATTTCGGTTGTGAAATTAGAATACGAGTTTGTTCTTATTTTAAAACTACAGCTGAAGGATATATTATATTATACATCAATTCATTAAATGATATTTTTGAAGAATATAAAACGAACAAACCAACCATAATTTCTATAATTTAAAATTTCTAGAAAAAGTAAATACTCTGAATTATTGTTTGGGACAAAGGCTCTAAATAATACACTCCAATATTTTGGGTCTAGCCATTGGCACATTACGGTATAGATTTTTAAACGAATTTAATTTAAATTAAATCCCGAAAATTTTTGGAAATATTCAGTAATTCGCAGTAAAATGAATTATAATAATGTTTTTATGACAGGTACATGTTTTTAGGTACACACCTAAACCTCAACACATTTCTTTTAAAAAAAATTGTCTTGCTAAAACCTTTTACGCAGACTCAGAGTAAAATTTTAGAAAAAAATATTGCAATCCAGGAAAAAAAATTATTTGGAACAAATTCACTAGATAATATACCCCGCTCTTATTTAAAACACATATTTCACCCTACAAATGTCCAAAAATAAATGTCCATACGCATTAAAAGAACAAATTATAATATGTAATGTTATTATGTCACACTACAAACCAAATACATTCCCTTTAAAAAATGGTCTTAACTCTTAGCTAATTTGCTTTAGCTTTTTTATGCAAAATCAGAGTAAAATTAAATGATAATAAAGTTTTTTACTTTTTATGACAGTTTCCTTTCTAATTTTTTTCTTAACAACAGAATCAGAGTAAAATTGACATTTGTTGATTTTTTTTTTTATTGTAAAAAGCGTTCAATAGATGGATCCAAAGACAGTATGAAACAAATTCGTCTTAAAAATTATTTTAACATTAGTTTCTCAAAACTCAAAACTTTTTTAAAAATTAATTATTTTTATTCAATTACCATTTTAACTGTTATATGTTAAATAACGTTTTTAAATGTTATATGTTCAATTTTGTTTACAGTCATGTGTATTAAATTCATTTCATATTAATATTTAAAGGTGAGTTTATGTTAAACGAGTCGCCATAAGCTTATATTCTATGGGCAACATTAGATCAAAACCTTTTTTTGAGGTTATGTCTACTAGGTTCAGCGTAAATAAGCAAAAGTGGTAATCGCTATTTTTTTCACGAACAGCGATCTACCGCATCGCTTTGATTTTCCATTGATCAGGAAAACAACCCTGAAAAAGAGATGCTTTAAATAAAATTGATAAGGGTAGAGCCAGAAAATTAGAACAGTTCTTTAAAAAAATTGCTGAAATTTTATCGGGACCATGGCCATTGGCCACTATTAGTTTTTAGGTTTTTTAGTTAATTTTAAACCTCGGAAGTTGTAATTAACATATCGCCGATATTTACTAAATCATTATTAGGATGGTTCAGGATAGGCCTATGATTTACTGCCCTAAAATTATTTTGGAAAAAATCTGCAAATGCATTGGATATTTCTGGTGATGTTTATTATCGTATATAATTACCGAAGGATAATCTGACCTATATTAGGGTTCCGTTTTTTATACGGAACACTATTGGTGAGAGTAAAACGAGTTTTTCACATTATATCGATTATCTCGTAAACTATAAATGCTATGGACTTGAAATTTGGCATGTGTATAAAACTAATCTGTCCACATGAAATGACGAATACAAATAAAACTAAAGTGGTTTTCGTTTGGTTTACAGGGGTTCGATGTGAGACCTTTGAGAAAATAGATTTTTTTATAGATTCAAGTAGGGTATCATATGAAAGGGCTTCATTTCAGTTTTCAGTTCTTAAAAATTTATTTTGGAATTTTACAACTCACCATTTTTTGTATAATTCTGAATAATGACGTTTTTTTCGTGTTTTCTTAACTCGATTAGCTCCGAACCTAACTGATCGAAAATTTTCAAATGTATTTGGAATGATAGAAAAATTAGTACAGTTTTAATAAAAAATATATAAAAGTGTCATATTCTCATAATTAGATTTATTAAGGGGGTGGAAATGAGGAGGGGTAAAAACACTATTTAAAATGTGGTCAAGTGGGGTGTCATTTGAAAGAGCACCTAATTTAGAAATCATAGCAATTTTTTTTAGAATTTTGCGGTGCACAGTTTTTGAGTTATTGTCAAAAACATACCGTTCGCCCCCCCTTCGTTTCGACACTGATTGACAGAAAAATTTGGAAAAATTCACAAAGTTAGGAAATTTGGTAAATTTTGTATGAAAATTATACCGAAGTCTCAAATAATTATATTTCTGTGTGTTTAGGGGACCGGGGTAAAGAGGGTAAAAAAAAAACTTTTTTGACCCAAGCGAGTGGAGGGTCATTTGAAAGAGCACCTAATTTAGAATTCGTTGCAGTTTTTTTTATAATTTTGCGGTGCACAGTTTTTGAGTTATGGACAAAAAAGTGCAAAATTCAAACCGCTCCCCCCCCCCTCCGTTTCGACACTGATTGACATAAAAATTTGGAAAAATTCACAGAGTTAGGCAATTTGGTAAATTTTGTATGAAAATTATAGCGAAGTCTCAAATAATTATATTTCTGTGTGTTTAGGGGACCGGGGTAAAGAGGGTAAGAAAAAAGCTATATAATAATGTTTTTATGACAACTTCCTTTCTAATGTTTCTTAGTCAAGACCAGAATCATCATAGTAAAATTTTGTGGCCGTTAATATATTTAAATCTGAATAATTAATCACCACAATCGATCACACGATCAGTTATACTCATGACACGAACCATCTGCTGTCTTGCTAACACTTAATCATATTCACGCCACCCATACAATTAATTAATTAATTTACTTAATCAATTCGATTTTCGAAAATCGAATTTAGTTCAATGGAAATTTTCTCCATCATTTTGGTTGGCGGCAAAAGAAAAGTCAAAATCTTTCTTTTACATAATTACAACATTCATTCGTGTTCGAGTTCTTCATAAAGCAACTGGTAATTGAATAAAAATAATTAAGTGCGTTTCTCGATTTTAATAAACTAAAAGATAAAAATTACTTTTGTTACTATAAGTTCATTTATACATTTAATAAATTTCGGTTGTGAAATTAGAATACGAGTTTGTTCTTATTTTAAAACTACAGCTGAAGGATATATTATATTATACATCAATTTCATTAAATGATATTTTTGAAGAATATAAAACGAACAAACCAACCATAATTTCTATAATTTAAAATTTCTAGAAAAAGTAAATACTCTGAATTATTGTTTGGGACAAAGGCTCTAAATAATACACTCCAATATTTTGGGTCTAGCCATTGGCACATTACGGTATAGATTTTTAAACGAATTTAATTTAAATTAAATCCCGAAAATTTTTGGAAATATTCAGTAATTCGCAGTAAAATGAATTATAATAATGTTTTTATGACAGGTACATGTTTTTAGGTACACACCTAAACCTCAACACATTTCTTTTAAAAAAAATTGTCTTGCTAAAACCTTTTACGCAGACTCAGAGTAAAATTTTAGAAAAAAATATTGCAATCCAGGAAAAAAAATTATTTGGAACAAATTCACTAGATAATATACCCCGCTCTTATTTAAAACACATATTTCACCCTACAAATGTCCAAAAATAAATGTCCATACGCATTAAAAGAACAAATTATAATATGTAATGTTATTATGTCACACTACAAACCAAATACATTCCCTTTAAAAAATGGTCTTAACTCTTAGCTAATTTGCTTTAGCTTTTTTATGCAAAATCAGAGTAAAATTAAATGATAATAAAGTTTTTACTTTTTATGACAGTTTCCTTTCTAATTTTTTTCTTAACAACAGAATCAGAGTAAAATTGACATTTGTTGATTTTTTTTTTGATTGTAAAAAGCGTTCAATAGATGGATCCAAAGACAGTATGAAACAAATTCGTCTTAAAAATTATTTTAACATTAGTTTCTCAAAACTCAAAACTTTTTTAAAAATTAATTATTTTTATTCAATTACCATTTTAACTGTTATATGTTAAATAACGTTTTTAAATGTTATATGTTCAATTTTGTTTACAGTCATGTGTATTAAATTCATTTCATATTAATATTTAAAGGTGAGTTTATGTTAAACGAGTCGCCATAAGCTTATATTCTATGGGCAACATTAGATCAAAACCTTTTTTTGAGGTTATGTCTACTAGGTTCAGCGTAAATAAGCAAAAGTGGTAATCGCTATTTTTTTCACGAACAGCGATCTACCGCATCGCTTTGATTTTCCATTGATCAGGAAAACAACCCTGAAAAAGAGATGCTTTAAATAAAATTGATAAGGGTAGAGCCAGAAAATTAGAACAGTTCTTTAAAAAAATTGCTGAAATTTTATCGGGACCATGGCCATTGGCCACTATTAGTTTTTAGGTTTTTTAGTTAATTTTAAACCTCGGAAGTTGTAATTAACATATCGCCGATATTTACTAAATCATTATTAGGATGGTTCAGGATAGGCCTATGATTTACTGCCCTAAAATTATTTTGGAAAAAATCTGCAAATGCATTGGATATTTCTGGTGATGTTTATTATCGTATATAATTACCGAAGGATAATCTGACCTATATTAGGGTTCCGTTTTTTATACGGAACACTATTGGTGAGAGTAAAACGAGTTTTTCACATTATATCGATTATCTCGTAAACTATAAATGCTATGGACTTGAAATTTGGCATGTGTATAAAACTAATCTGTCCACATGAAATGACGAATACAAATAAAACTAAAGTGGTTTTCGTTTGGTTTACAGGGGTTCGATGTGAGACCTTTGAGAAAATAGATTTTTTTATAGATTCAAGTAGGGTATCATATGAAAGGGCTTCATTTCAGTATTTCTTAAAAATTTATTTTGGAATTTTACAACTCACCATTTTTTGTATAATTCTGAATAATGACGTTTTTTTCGTGTTTTCTTAACTCGATTAGCTCCGAACCTAACTGATCGAAAATTTTCAAATGTATTTGGAATGATAGAAAAATTAGTACAGTTTTAATAAAAAATATATAAAAGTGTCATATTCTCATAATTAGATTTATTAAGGGGGTGGAAATGAGGAGGGGTAAAAACACTATTTAAAATGTGGTCAAGTGGGGTGTCATTTGAAAGAGCACCTAATTTAGAAATCATAGCAATTTTTTTTAGAATTTTGCGGTGCACAGTTTTTGAGTTATTGTCAAAAACATACCGTTCGCCCCCCCTTCGTTTCGACACTGATTGACAGAAAAATTTGGAAAAATTCACAAAGTTAGGAAATTTGGTAAATTTTGTATGAAAATTATACCGAAGTCTCAAATAATTATATTTCTGTGTGTTTAGGGGACCGGGGTAAAGAGGGTAAAAAAAAAACTTTTTTGACCCAAGCGAGTGGAGGGTCATTTGAAAGAGCACCTAATTTAGAATTCGTTGCAGTTTTTTTTATAATTTTGCGGTGCACAGTTTTTGAGTTATGGACAAAAAAGTGCAAAATTCAAACCGCTCCCCCCCCCTCCGTTTCGACACTGATTGACATAAAAATTTGGAAAAATTCACAGAGTTAGGCAATTTGGTAAATTTTGTATGAAAATTATAGCGAAGTCTCAAATAATTATATTTCTGTGTGTTTAGGGGACCGGGGTAAAGAGGGTAAAAAAAAAACTTTTTTGACCCAAGCGAGTGGGGTGTCATTTGAAAGAGCACCTAATTTAAAATTCGTTGCAGTTTTTTTTATAATTTTGCGGTGCACAGTTTTTGAGTTATGGACAAAAAAGTGCAAAATTCAAACCGTTCCCCCCCCCTTCGTTTCGACACTGATTGACATAAAAATTTGGAAAAATTCACAGAGTTAGGCGATTTGGTAAATTTTGTATGAAAATTATAGCGAAGTCTCAAATAATTATATTTCTGTGTGTTTAGGGGACCGGGGTAAAGAGGGTAAAAAAAAAACTTTTTTGACCCAAGCGAGTGGGGTGTCATTTGAAAGAGCACCTAATTTAGAATTTGTTGCAATTTTTTTTAGAAATTTTCGGTGCACAGTTTTTGAGTTATGGACAAAAAAGTGCAAAATTCAAACCGTTCCCCCCCCCTACGTTTCGACACTGATTGACAGAAAAATTTGTAAAAATTCACAGAGCTAGGCAATTTGGTAAATTTTGTATGAAAATTATACCGAAGTCTCAAATAATTATATTTCTGAGTGTTTAGGGGACTGGGGTAAAGAGGGTAAAAAAAAAACTTTTTTGACCCAAGCGAGTGGGATGTCATTTGAAAGAGCACCTAATTTAAAATTCGTTGCAGTTTTTTTTATAATTTTGCGGTGCACAGTTTTTGAGTTATGGACAAAAAAGTGCAAAATTCAAACCGTTCCCCCCCCTTCGTTTCGACACTGATTGACATAAAAATTTGGAAAAATTCACAGAGTTAGGCGATTTGGTAAATTTTGTATGAAAATTATAGCGAAGTCTCAAATAATTATATTTCTGTGTGTTTAGGGGACCGGGGTAAAGAGGGTAAAACCTTTTTTGACCCAAGCGAGTGGGGTGTCATTTGAAAGAGCACCTAATTTAGAATTTGTTGCAATTTTTTTTAGAAATTTTCGGTGCACAGTTTTTGAGTTATGGACAAAAAAGTGCAAAATTAAAACCGTTCCCCCCCCCTACGTTTCGACACTGATTGACAGAAAAATTTGTAAAAATTCACAGAGCTAGGCAATTTGGTAAATTTTGTATGAAAATTATACCGAAGTCTCAAATAATTATATTTCTGTGTGTTTAGGGGACCGGGGTAAAGAGATTAAAAAAAAACTTTTTTGACCCAAGCGAGTGGGGTGTCATTTGAAAGAACACCTAATTTAGAATTCGTTGCAGTTTTTTTTATAATTTTGCGGTGCACAGTTTTTGAGTTATGGACAAAAAACTGCAAAATTCAAACCGTTCCCTCCCCTACGTTTCGACACTGATTGACAGAAAAATTTGAAAAAATTCACAGAGCTAGGTTAATTTAGTAAATTTTGTATGAAAATTATACCGAAGTCTCAAATAATTATATTTTTGTGTGTTTAGGGCACCGGGGTAAAGAGGGTAAAAAAAAACTTTTTTTGACCCAAGCGAATGGAGTGTCATTTGAAAGAGCACCTAATTTAAAAATCATTGCAATTTTTTTTATAATTTTTCGGTGCACAGTTTTTGAGTTATGATCAAAAATGTTCAAAATTCAGACCGTCCCCCCGTGTATCAAATATTTATTAATCGTTTTGAAAGGGTAGGAATGGTAAGGTGAAATAAAGCTTTTTTAACCCGAATAGCAATATCGAGTGGGACTGGCGTGTACATTTTTAGTCATGTCATCCTTTATACTGATTCTTAGAGCAATTCTTAATTTTGCAACTCTTTTAGAGTGAATATAACCAGTTATCCAAAAGAAAGAACTTTATTTTTAAAATTATCACGGTCCTTTACTATCTATTGTATATTGTATTGTATTGTATGCCATAAGTGGGCCCAAAAGGTGGCGTAAATTCTCAAGGTTCAAATCAGATTGATGTGATTTGTTAGTTTGTGTTGAGATCCACGTTTGTAATCCATTCATAATTACTGGTTTAATAAATTTCTTGTATAACTTTAGAAAATGTTGAGTTTTAATTGAATGGTAAGTTCGATAACCTGCAATTATTTTAGGGTTAATATTTGTTTAATATGCTATTGTTTAAGTCAAACATTGATCTTTTGTTAGTTTTAAATATTGTTAAAATTATACGTTGTTTTTCAAGCACCGACTCAAATATCGAACTTATGTAATCTAACACAAAAAAATTGTTGCTATAGAAAGAACTGAAAATTTTAGTAAAGCGATGAGCCTATAATTCTATGGAACACGAAAAATATAGCGAAGCTTCAAGTGATTTTATTTCTATGTGTTTAGGGGATGGGAGTGGGGAAGGGTGAAAAATTGTTTTTTTGACCCGCATGAGTGGGATGTCATTTGATAGAGTACCAAAATTAAAAAACAATACAGTTTTTTTTAGAATTTTGCGATGCACCGTTTTTGAATTATTCTCAAAAAAGTGCAACAAAAGGTTGGTCCCCCCTCCCTATACGTTTCTTCGTTGATTGACAGAAAAATTTGAAAAAATTCATAGAGATAGGAAATTTAATAAACCCTTAACGAAAAATATAGCGTAGCCTCAAGTAGTTTTAATTCTACGTGTTTAGGGGATAGGAGTGGGGAATCGTGAAAAAAAGGTTTTTTGGCTCGCATGAGTGTCATTTGAAAGAACACCAAAATTAAGAAACATTACAATTATTTTAGAATCTTGCGATGCACAGTTTTTGAATTATTGTCAAAAAAGTCCTATTTTTAGCGTTAACACCACTCCACCCCTAAATTTCGTCGTTGTTTAACAGAATTGAGTCGTTCCTTAGCTACCATAAATAGCTATGGATATAATTTAACCTAAAGTAATATTTTTTATATCATTTCGATCAATTTAGATGAGATTGACATTAACTATTGATATTTACGATGAACCATTTAGTTTTTATGTGTCTATGGTCTGGCAATATAAACCCTTTACAACACAACTTTATGTAAATTATTTTGATATTGTTTTCTTTACATTCACGGAACCCTTGACGAGCGAATTTTATTCGCACTTGTCTGACTTTTTTTTTTTAGATTGACTTTTTAGTATCGGAAATTTTTAGTATCGGAACATACATCTTCCTCTACTACTTTAATGTAGGCATTATAGTCGGCCTCAATCAGATGTTTTGGCTTTAAACGTCAAAATAAAATTAGATCCGAGTGGTCTTTAAACCTTTTATAACGCTCTTTGTTCTTTGGTCATCAGTAAAATTTCTGCTTTCAATCGCTATGTATTCCTTAAAAGTTGTATTGAAAAACAAACAATTAAAGTCCCAATGAAATGTGTGAAAATAAGCAGAAGATAATTCTGCTTTTAAAGTTTTGTCATTTTACATTTGTGTACATTTTGTAGCACAAGTTTTTTGGTTTTGTCGTATGAGCGAATATAAAGAAAATTGTTTGTTAGTTTTTTCCTGATAAGATTGAAATTATTATTAATCTATTTGTTGTGTTATTGAAATTAATATTAATTAATAAATAACATTATTAATTTATAGTTTTGATGGGTGTAATATTTCGTTTATTAAAATAGTGCAACCATTAAATAATATAGTTTCCAGTGGTTTAAAATTTAAATGATGAAATTATTCGATCTTTCATTGAAGGTTTATTATGTATGTTTCTTGAAAACGACTCATTAGATTTGGATGATTTAAATTGTATTCTGTTAATTTAATATAAGGTAGACTCCCAAGTGGTCCATTTTTTTTATGACGTGAAAAATACCGTTTTTCTATGATAGCAGAGGAAAAGTTTATTTTCAAGCGGGCTTAATCCCTAAAGAATAACAAATTGTAGTTGCTATGGTACTTTCATATAATTTTAAAACAAAGCAACCATATGTAAAAATAGAATATGAATTTTGAATGTTATCTTTTCGATTTCTAATTTAATAAATTCTAATAAATATCGTTTATATATTGACTATCATAGAAAAAATTGTATTTCCTACGCGAGATAAAAACATTTTACGTTCGTGAAATTGTCCCACTAGACGTTAACGGTTCTCGTGAACAAATTTTCACTCACACAAAGCAGCGTTTTCATCTCTTGTAGCAAAATGTACTATTTTCAGAAAATTTTCTCTCTCTCTGGCGTTTACATCCCATGAAGGGATTTTGCCGTCTGTGCAATAAGCTTCCAATCATCTCGTTCCATGACCAGTTGACCCCAGTTTCGACATCCTATATCACGAAGGTCTTGGATGATGTCATCACGCCAGCGTTGTCTAGGTCTTCCTCTTCGACGAACACCAGCTGGTTGTTGTTGGGACGCTTTTTTAATCATTCTATCTAATGGTGCCCTTTCTACATGACCAAACCATCTAATCCGGTTAGATTTAATGAATCCGATTACATCGCAGCCTCCAAGGAACTGTCTGATTTCGTGATTCATTCGGATTCTATACTGATTTTCAGCAACTTTACATGGACCATAAATTGTTCGTATGACCTTCCTCTCGAATGTTGATAAAATTCTACAATCGGAGGAAGTCAGTGTCCAGCTTTCACTTCCAAATGTAAGCACAGGTCGAATTAATGCTTTGTAAAGTGTGAGTTTACACGACCGCGAAAGATGTTTTGATCGCAGAAGTTTTGAGTATGCGTAGAAAACTCTGTATGCGGCAGAGACACGGGCTTTGATATCTGCCTGCATGTCATTTGACGATGTTATTACAGACCCGAGGTATTTGTTGTTTTCCACGCGTTCCACTTCGTAGTCGCCAGTATCCAGATTTCCGGGAGGTATGTTCTTAGATGTTGTTAACACTTTAGTTTTGCCGGTGTTGATGCATAATCCAAGTCGTTTAGCATTTCTTTCAAGCTGAGAGAGACTATTTTTAATATCGCTCGTTCTACGTCCGAGAAGCACAATATCATCTGCGTAGCCAAGAACTTGACTAGATTTATTATATATGCAGTTTTGCGTCTCAATTCGGCTTTTTCTTATCGCGTACTCCAGCGCCAAATTAAAGAGTACAGGCGCGAGTGCATCACCTTGTCGAACACCTGATGTTATATCGAAAGGATCAGAGACTGACCCTTCGATTACTATTCTACAATTTGATCCCGATGTTGTGAGTTTGCACAGAGAAACAAGTTTCTCTGGGATACTAAGGCATATGAGTGCGGACCAGAGGTTGTCGCGGATGATACTATCATATGCTTGCCTGAAATCAACGTAGAGCTGGTGAATGCTGATGTTGTACTCCCAACATTTTTCCAGAATCATCCTTAATGTAAAACATTGATCTGTGGTTGAGCGGTTGGGACGAAAACCACACTGATAGTCACCGATAATAGATTCGGCGAACGGGATGAGTTGAGCAAGTACGACATTAGCTAGTATTTTATATGCAGTGTTCAACAGTGCGATGCCACGATAATTCGCACACTTTAGACGGTCACCTTTCTTATGTAGCGGAACAATGAGAGCCGTTTTCCATTCAGCAGGCAGTTCTTCTTGGTCCCAGATTGCAAGAATCAGATCGTACATACGTGAGACCAGAGCTGCTCCTCCATTTTTAAGTAGTTCTGCGGGAATTCCATCGAAACCTGGTGATTTGCCATTATTCAGTTTTTTAATTGCAGCTTCCACTTCCTCTATTGCTGGGTAAGGGACAAAAATCTCTTCAGTTGATGGAGCAATTGCTCGAATAGGATGAACTTCATTCGTCCTATTCAATAGGTCTTGAAAGTGGGATCGCCACACTGCCAGCACATCACGTTCACTTGTTGTAAGTTCATTATTTTCATTTTTGATGGCTGTAGATCTTGGGTGGAAATCTTTTGTCAGATTCCGTGCATTGGCAAAGCACTCTTTTGAATTTCCGTTGGCCGCATGTTGGTTGATGTCTTCAATGCAGCTCTTCATGTGTTCGCGCTTCCTTTTACGTAGAAGTTTTGTTGAGGCTTTCCTGGCGCATAGATAATCAGCTTGGGAGCTTCGGGTGTTCCTTGTTAACCATTTTTCTCGCAGTTTTTGTTTATGTTCAACGGATTGGCGGCACTCGTCGTCGAACCATTCGTTGTGTGATTTCGGTGGCCGCTTTCCGATTGTATAGTTTGTGCTGCGGCTATAATGGTTGATTGAAGCGTTTGCCATTCTTCTTGTATGTTTAATGGCATCTCAGAAGAGATGTCATGCTCTTCTATGTTTTGTGTTATTATTTCCTGATATCTGTTCAGCGTTTCCGGATGTTTAAATGCATCGACGTTCCAGCGCACGGTCTTTTTTGCTTGTCTATTAAATGTAGATGATAATTTGCACTTGTACTTAAAGATGACAAGCATATGATCAGTGTCCATATCAGCACCTCTGTATGATCGAACGTCAGTTACACTTGTGGAGTGTCTCTTAGAGATCATGACGTGATCGATTTGATTTTCCGTTCTTCCGTCATTTGATTTCCACGTTGCCTTGTGAATTCTCTTGTGAGGGAAGAAAGTGCTGGAAATTACTAGATCATACATCATAGCCAGCTCGGCTGCGCGAAAACCGTTATTGTTGCTGGTATGATGCAAGCTGTTAGGGCCGATATGTGTTTTAAGTTCTGCAATCCTACCAATTTGAGCATTAAAGTCACCTACCACGATTTTTATATCGTGCCGCGGGATTTTATTGATGACTTCTTCGAGTTCTAGGAAGAACAGGTCTTTAATATCATCTGCTTTATCTTCAGTAGGTGCATGAACATTGACGATCGTTACATTGAATTTTTGCGTGCGGATTCTCAGTGTGCATAACCGCATATTAATTGGGCAGAAGTCGATAACATGCTGATTCACGCGACGGTGTTTAAGAAAGCCAACTCCAAATTCTCCTCCGTTTTGATGACCGCAATAATAAAGAGTGTATCCTTTCGCTGTTTCATGGATTCCACTACCTGGCCATCTTAGTTCTTGTAATGCCACTATATCTAGTGTGTAGCTCTCGACTTGTTGTGTGAGTTTTAGGAGATCTCCTGGTCTTCTAAGGCTTAGCACGTTCCAGGTTCCCATTTTTAAATCGTAGTCCGGGTACAGTTTCCGAGGTCGTTCCAATAATGAATCCGAGATATTCCGAGGCCTGTGTACAGAATTCATGACAATAATTTTTTTACGGAAATGGGGTGTTAGCCCTTCGCCCAACCCAAATTTTCGTGAATGGGTTCGTTCTGCATCTTAAGGTCACCAGAAACAACCTTTTCACATGTTTATATAGCGAGCCGCTTGATCCAAGACAGACGCCCACTGAAAACCGCCCCTTACATGGAGAACAGACGCTTTCTACACATTTATATAGCGAGCCGCTTGATCCAAGACAGACGCCCGCTCCAAGCCGCCCCTAACATGGAGAACAGACGCTTGAGTTGCATTGGTTTTATGGCGCCAAAGACTCACCATGGTGCAGAATCATTGAGTATAAGCAGCATTTACTCTGCCCCTCTCAACTACACCAACCTAATTCTGTTAGCGTTACCCAGGTAGCACGGCGTGGACGTAGAATTTCGGATTTTCGCTACCCCTATTTTCAGAAAATTGGAAAAACTATATTTTTTATGTATTTTCGCCGATTTCTCGAAAACAGCTCACTCGATTTGGATGGTTTAAATGTATTCTATTAAGATAGATGTCGAGGTGGTCCCATATTTTTTATATTACGTGGAAAACGGTCGTTCTTCAGGAAATTGAAAAAAAACTATAGTTTTCATGTATTTTCGCCGATTTCTTCGAAACAGCTTAATCTATTTGGACGGTTTGAGTTGTATTTAATTGATATAGATGCTGAATGTTCCTAAATTCCTTTCTATGGCAGAAAATATCCCTTTTTTCAAAAATATGATTAAACCATGTTTGTTAGATGTTCATCGATGAATGCTTGCTGCGATTTTAAGTTATTACTTCAAAAACACTTTCTTAGCCGCCTTTTGATTTTATGACTACACAAAATGAAAAAATAAATAAACTTTTTTAAAAAAATAAAACCGGCTTCAGAAAGAGGCACAAAAGAGGCCCAAAAAAGTGAAAAATAACTCAATTGTGCCTTTTAGAGACAAAAATACGTATAAATTTTAATTAATTTAATTTAATTATACTTAGTTACATACAAAAAATTGCGCTTTTAAACAAAGATATTATATTGTAAAAGTTATTTTTTTATAATAGCTTTTATATTATGAAATTTATTTTCAATACAAAATGTTCGTAGTCGGTACCACCATTGACATCTCATGCTTGGCATCGATTTCCAATAGTTTTGTACTACAAATAAATCTTCTAATATAATAACTATTACAACAACCATAATAATTATAATAAAATATAAGTTTTATAATATAACATCTTTGTTTAAAAGTGTAATTTTCTGTAGTTAAGTATAATTAAATTAAATTAATCAAAATTTATATGTATTTCTGTCTCTAAAAGCCGCAATTGAGATATTGTTCACTTTTTTGTTCCGCTTTTGTTGTTTCTGAAGTCAGCATAATTTTTTTTTTAAATATTTATTTTATTTTCTAAAGAAAAGGGTATTTAAACCTACGATAGTTATCATAATTTGAATAATTTTTTTAATGCCGTTAGTAAACACAAAGCCATATTATATTAATCAATCAATTTTTTCAAATTATTCTGTAATGTTATATGATGTTGAAAGTATTATCAATATATGATCAAGAATTCGACACATTTTTATAGAAACCCAAAGTATTTTTAGACATTTTCAATCATATACAAAATGATTTGAGTGAATCAATAGGCGTTTATCTAAAAAACTCAATTTTTTTGAAATCAAAGATTGTTTATTTATTGCCATACTTCTTGATGAAACATCAGATATTTCTTATAAGTCGCAGTTGTCTACAATAGGTCGATTTGAGCCTAAAACAGAAGAAGTTTTTGAAAGACTCTTAGCTTTTACAGATATTGCTGCAGACTGATCTGCCAAAGCCTTATCACGTCATGCAATCAATAAAATGGAAGAACTATCATGTGGCGATAAATTGAAAAATTGTCTGTTTTTTTTTATATAATCTGCTTACCGTCTATCCAAACCGACTGCACGCCACTGATATATATATATATATATATATATATATATATATATATATATATATATATATATATATATATATATATATATATATATATATATATATACATATATATATATATATATATATATATATATATATATATATATATATATATATATATATATATATATATATATATATATATATATATATATATATATATATATATATATATATATATATATATATATATATATATATATATATATATATATATATATATATATATATATATATATATATATATATATATATATATATATATATGTATATATATATATATATATATATATATATATATATATATATATATATATATATATATATATATATATTTTCTCAAATCATTTGGATTAACTTTTACGAACGTTTCATGAAAATCGATTTGCAACTGTAGTCCTTTGTAGGGATAAACACTTTAGAAAAATTCAAAAAAAACTATTTAACCAGACGTGACAAATCGAAAGTTGATACGCAAAAATATTGGAAACAGTACTTAAACCTTATATACCAAGTCTCAGCCTGATTGAAGGAAAAGATCAGAAGTTATTGAAGTTTCAAACTTACAGGTGTTCGGGAGACCCCTGCCATTTTGTCAAATTTTATCCAATTGTAATTCTAAACCATTCTTATATCAAGCACACACAAAATTTCATAAAAATCAATCCAGCCGTTTAGGAGCAGTTCAGTCACATACAAACGGATAGTAGAAATATATATATAAAGAAACAAATTAATTAGACTGCGGTCCAATTAGTGTTAACTTTTGATAACCTAAATTAATTTAGTTAACTTTTAATTTGATTAAATCAATATATTTTTTCTAAATGATTGTCAAGAAATTGAAGTTTTTATCAATATTAGACAACTAAATAACATAGATTAAAAATTTGTATGGGTTTTTTGTGAACAATTATTATTAAGCTTAAGTACATATTGGAAATCACTTGAATTTTGCAATTCGAAATAACTTTTCATTTTCTCTAAAATTCCTTTAGAAAAAATTTTGTGTTTCGTGTCAGGATTCGAACTACATTCATCAGAGACACATGTTCAAATCCCGTGTGTCTTACACAACTTAGCCAAAGCGGCGATGACGAAACATATATTTTTTTAATTTTGATGTTCAGATAATTTCTAAATTGAAACTTCATCATTTTTCATATTTACTTAAGTTGAATCTTTCATCTATGATTACATATTGGAAATTGCATTTCTTTTGGGATTTTTTGTATACATTAAATTAAATAAATTAAAAATCAAAATCTACTTTTACAGGGGATTCTCCATTGAAAATTTATTTTTCATATACATACACATAAGAATTAACATTTTTTTACAATCAACACAGAAAATACAATAAAATTGCAATCTAGTACAATAAAACAATACAATAAAATTGCAAGCTAAAGCCGCAATTAGACTATTGCAGAACTCTGCAATATTTCTGCAATGCTAGTGCGTAAAATATTCATTGCAGAAAAGTTTGGCAATGAACTCATTGCAAAACATTGCAATGACTCATTGCAATGTTTTGCAATGAGTGCATTGCCTAACTTTTCTGCAATGAATATTTTACACACTACCATTGCACGATTATTGCAGAAATATTGCAGAGTTCTGCATTAACACAATAAAATTGCAATCATACAAGAAGAATTTTTCATAAATAAATTTTAATAAAAATTTTATTTGAAAGTTCTAGCAAAGTAACGAATAAAAATGATTTAGTTTTCGTTTTGTTTCCAAAAACTAAGCCAATTAGTGAAGAGGCAGAAGAAAAAGACTGAATTCATATGTATAATATATTATAAATATATGCTTATATCTAATAAAACTATCATTTGGCATATTAAACAGATTTAGATATAAATTATATATATAATTTTTCCATAGATTCTATATTTATTGGGGTTTGATATTAGTTATTTGATTCAAATGAAAAATGTATGATTATTTCCGTTGCATTTAGATTTATATTCGCTCACCAGGAAAATCCGAAACGGTATTATACCAACGTTAATTATTTTAATAAAGTTGTTGTTGCTGCTAGATTTTATTTTCCATACAAACGATGAATATTAGTAAACCAGTTTTTGCTACAAAGCATTACATATAAGGTAGTTGAGCAGAAAATTTAGTCATTGTTGAATAATAAGGTGAATAGTGCAGTGCGTTGTCTAACTTAATGTCTAAAATGTCAAACTTAATTTTGTATATCGAATTTATGAGTCCGTGCACTCGAGCCGTACTCATGGTGGGAAAAGAGCTTGGACTGGAATTTGAACAAAAGCCTACAAATTTTTTAAAAGGAGAACATTTGACACCAGAATTCTTAGAGGTAAAATTTATTATTGTTTATAGAATAGATTTTTGTGTTAAAATCCGGATGAAGGTCATAACTGTATAAAGTTTGTTGTAATTGTAAAATAAATACATAGTGGAAATTTGACTCTATAAGTAAAACAACATATATTATTATATTGTGATTTTTCCGCGCAGCTAAAACAAAAAAATAAATTTTTCGACAAACGGCTGTAAAGTTTAACTTTGCTGCCGCTGAAGAGTAGCTAAAGTCTTACTTTTTAGCCGGCGGCTGCAAAAGTAACGCCATTTTTATTTTATCTGCCGGCGGCTGTAAAGTAACTTTCATATTTTTACGGCGGCTGTAAAGTAATTTTCATATTTTTACGGCGGCAGTAAAGTAATTTTTATATTTTTACGGCGGCAGTAAAGTAAAATAACATGATATTATTAATTTGTATTAATTGTATATTAAATTGTATATTATTAAAACAGAATGCACTTCAGTTCATTTTAATGAATTGAAATCAATAAAAATTAATTTCAGAAAATTTATTACCTAAAACATATTTATAAAAAATTTGATCCATTAATTTCATATTTTTAAACAAATTTTTATTCGCCTACATATTAAAGTGTTACTTTATTACTGTGATTTGCGGCTTTAAAGTATCACTTTTCAACTATTTATTTTGTTGTCATAGCTACGTCCAAAAAAGTAAAAAGCATTTGTATTTGTTTAAATTCTATGAAAAATAAAATTTTTTATCAAAGCAACCCTCAAATTCAAAATTTCATTATCCAATTAAAATAGTTGTTATCATTTGTTGTCATAGCTACACAATAATTTGGAAAAAATAATAAATATTTTGTCAAAGGTTAGTTGTTCCACATATTTTTATTTTGAAATTTATGAAAATTTATAATTTTAATTTAGAATAAACAACTTTTCTTAAAATATTTTGCTTGCGGCGAATAAAAAATAGTATATGATGCACGAACGTAAGCTATTTTGGACTTAATGTGGGTCGGCCACATCCGTCCAAAATCTTTAGCTTTACGTCCTAGCATCATAATGTACTATTAAACGTTTGCCGAAAAAATAGTGTATTGAATTCGGAGCTAAAGTGACTTTTTGCGTTTCGTCTATAATTGTCAAACTATAGACTCAACACAAAAAGTACAACTTTAGCTCCTAATTTAATAATATACCATTATTTTTCATTAACTGTGTCCACATTTTTCACTCGAATTTATTTCTAAAAAAACAATTTAAACAAATTTAAAACATTTTTTATTGAAACAATGAAATTACAATATTCAATATTCCGATATCAACAGGTTTTTTTTTGTACAATGGAATTATACAAAAACAACTTGTCTATGGAAAATTGTATACCGATTATTTTATTAAAATAATAAAGAATTTTGATAAACTAATAATATTATATTTTTAAAAATAAATTTTTTGAATGGAAATTGTAAACACAATTCCAAAATGCATATCATATGTAAAAGTTTTCACTTAAACAAAATTAATTATTGTATAAATATAAAATAATATCTCGAAGCAGATCGACATTTTTTGGGGATCTACAAAATTTTAAGAAGAGTGAAAAGATCTTCATCCTACAAATGTAATTTTGCAAAGCTTGAATTTCTTAATTCGTAAGGAATTTTAATTTATGTAGTTTATAGATTTTAAAAATGATGAGTTTATGGATCGCGTACACAAGTCTTTTTTAATAGATGAAACAAAATAGACCAAAACAAAAGATATGTAAACGCCTGTGTGCGAATAAGACAAAACATAATCACTTTTTTTTAAAAAAGGTGTCAATCGTGTCTATTTCGCTAATTTTTATACCGATGTTATCCGAAAATAAATAATAAAATGCTTTTAACCTAAAAAATTTTATTTTATTAAATAGAATTTCGAAATTTTTTGTTTAATTTTGTGAAAAATAAAATAAGTTTTTGTTTCATTTATTTTTTTTTGAGAATCGATCATATAAATCATAATTATCGAGAACCAAAATTTATTTTAGAAAAGTATCATAGTGCGTATAATTTTTTTTAACTAGCACATGTTTAAAAAATATATAAAAGACAAACATTTCATCTTTTCGGACAAAGTCGGCACAAAATTTTACGAAATAGACACGATTGCCATCTTTTTTAAAAAAAAGTGATTATGTTTTGTCTTATTTGCACACAGGCGTTTACATATCTTTTGTTTTGGTCTATTTTGTTTCATCTATTAAAAAAGACATGTGTACGCGATCCATTAGAAATATAAAATTTATGGGACTTTTACCAATGCGTAATTGATATGCATGCTAGTCAATTCCGTTTTATGTTGTCGATTGTGGTAATGTATTTAGTTGTGGCTGTTGGTTTTCTGGCTTTTAGTCCTGTGGATCCTTCTACGTATCTTATATGCAGCTCAATGTAATTTATTTTTTTATTTTTTATTCAATTTTGTTAAATACAACTGTAAATAAATAAAAAAAAATTGACAAAAAATGTTTGAAATTGTAACTTTTTATATATCTTTCACTTATTTTATTTTATTTAGTATTTTAAAATGGTAATAAACGATTATATCCTGTAAAATTCTAATAACCATGTTAAAAAGTTTAGCGCTTATAGTTCTCTCTCTCTCTCTCTCTCTCTCTGGCGTTTACATCCCATTAAGGGATTTTGCCGTCGGTGCAATAAGCTTCCAATCATCTCGTTCCATGACCAGTTGACCCCAGTTTCGACATCCTATATCACGAAGGTCTTGGATGATGTCATCACGCCAGCGTTGTCTAGGTCTTCCTCTTCGACGAACACCACCTGGTTGTTGTTGGAACGCTTTTTTTATCATTCTATCTAATGGAGCCCTTTCTACATGACCAAACCATCTGATCCGGTTAGATTCAATGAATCTGATTACATCGCAGCCTCCAAGAAGCTGTCTGATTTCGTGATTCATTCGGACTCTATACTGATTTTCAGCAACTTTGCATGGACCATAAATTGTTCGTATGACCTTCCTTTCGAATGTTGATAAAATTCTACAATCGGAGGAAGTCAGTGTCCAGCTTTCACTTCCAAATGTAAGCACAGGTCGAATTAATGCTTTGTAAAGTGTGAGTTTACACGACCGCGAAAGATGTTTTGATCGCAGAAGTTTTGAGTATGCGTAGAAAACTCTGTATGCGGCAGAGACACGGGCTTTGATATCTGCCTGCATGTCATTTGACGATGTTATTACAGACCCGAGGTATTTGTTGTTTTCCACGCGTTCCACTTCGTAGTCGCCAGTATCCAGATTTCCGGGAGGTATGTTCTTAGATGTTGTTAACACTTTAGTTTTGCCGGTGTTGATGCATAATCCAAGTCGTTTAGCATTTCTTTCAAGCTGAGAGAGACTATCTTTAATACCACTCGTTCTACGTCCGAGAAGCACAATATCATCTGCGTAGCCAAGAACTTGACTAGATTTATTATATATGCAGTTTTGCGTCTCAATTCGGCTTTTTCTTATCGCGTACTCCAGCGCCAAATTAAAGAGTACAGGCGCGAGTGCATCACCTTGTCGAACACCTGATGTTATATCGAAAGGATCAGAAACTGACCCTTCCATTACTATTCTACAATTTGATCCCGATGTTGTGAGTTTGCACAGAGACACAAGTTTCTCTGGGATACCAAGACATATGAGTGCGGACCAGAGGTTGTCGCGGATGATGCTATCATATGCTTGCCTGAAATCAACGTAGAGCTGGTGAATGCTGATGTTGTACTCCCAACATTTTTCCAGAATCATCCTTAATGTAAAACATTGATCTGTGGTTGAGCGGTTGGGACGAAAACCACACTGATAGTCACCGATGATAGATTCGGCGAACGGGATGAGTCGGCAAGTACGACATTAGCTAGTATTTTATATGCAGTGTTCAACAGTGCGATGCCACGATAATTCGCACACTTTAGACGGACCTTTCTTATGTAGCGGAACAATGAGAGCTGTTTTCCATTCAGCAGGCAGTTCTTCTTGGTCCCAGATTGCAAGAATCAGATCGTATATACGTGAGAACAGAGCTGCTCCTCCATTTTTCAAAAGTTCTGCGGGAATTCCATCGAAACCTGGTGATTTGCCATTATTCAGTTTTTTAATTGCAGCTTCCACTTCCTCTATTGCTGGGTAAGGGACAAAAATCTCCTCAGTTGATGGAACAATTGCTCGAATAGGATGAACTTCATTCGTCCTATTCAATAGGTCTTGAAAGTGGGATCGCCACACCGCCAGCACATCACGTTCACTTGTTGTAAGTTCATTATTTTCATTTTTGATGGCTGTAGATCTTGGGTGGAAATCTTTTGTCAGATTCCGTGCATTGGCAAAGCACTCCTTTGAATTTCCGTTGGCCGCATGTTGGTTGATGTCTTCAATGCAGCTCTTCATGTGTTCGCGTTTCTTTTTACGTAGAAGTTTTGCTGAGGCTTTCCTGGCGCATAGATAATCAGCTTGGGAGCTTCGGGTGTTCCTTGTTAACCATTTTTCTCGCAGTTTTTGTTTATGTTCAACGGATTGGCGGCACTCGTCGTCGAACCATTCGTTGTGTGATTTCAGTGGCCGCTTTCCGATTGTAGTTTGTGCTGCGGCTATAATGGTTGATTGAAGCGTTTGCCATTCTTCTTGTATGTTTAATGGCATCTCAGAAGAGATGTCATGCTCTTCTATGTTTTGTGTTATTATTTCCTGATATCTGTTCAGCGTTTCCGGATGTTTAAATGCATCGACGTTCCAGCGCACGGTCTTTTTTGCTTGTCTATTAAATGTAGATGACAACTTGCACTTGTACTTAAAGATGACAAGCATATGATCAGTGTCCATATCAGCACCTCTGTATGATCGAACGTCAGTTACACTTGTGGAGTGTCTCTTAGAGATCATGACGTGATCGATTTGATTTTCATTTGATTTCCACGTTGCCTTGTGAATTCTCTTGTGAGGGAAGAAAGTGCTGGAAATTACTAGATCATACATCATAGCCAGCTCGGCTGCGCGAAAACCGTTGTTGTTGCTAGTATGATGCAAGCTGTTAGGGCCGATATGTGTTTTAAGTTCTGCAATCCTACCGATTTGAGCATTAAAGTCACCTACCACGATTTTTATAACGTGCCGCGGGATTTTATTGATGACTTCTTCGAGTTCTAGGAAGAACAGGTCTTTAATATCATCTGCTTTATCTTCAGTAGGTGCATGAACATTAATGATCGTTACATTGAATTTTTGCGTGCGGATTCTCAGTGTGCATAACCGCATATTGATTGGGCAGAAGTCGATAACATGCTGATTCACGTGACGGTGTATAAGAAAGCCAACTCCAAATTCTCCTCCGTTTTGATGACCGCAATAATAAAGAGTGTATCCTTTCGCTGTTTCATGGATTCCACTACCTGGCCATCTTAGTTCTTGTAATGCCACTATATCCAGTGTGTAGCTCTCGACTTGTTGTGTGAGTTTTAGGAGATCTCCTGGTCTTCTAAGGCTTAGCACGTTCCAGGTTCCCATTTTTAAATCGTAGTCCGGGTACAGTTTCCGAGGTCGTTCCAATAATGATTCCGAGATATTCCGAGGCCTGTGTACAGAATTCATGACAGTAATTTTTTTACAGAAATGGGGTGTTAGCCCTTCGCCCAACCCAAATTTTCGTGAATGGGTTCGTTCTGCATCTTAAGTTCACCAGAAACAACCTTTTTACACGTTTATATAGCGAGCCGCTTGATCCAAGTCAGACGCCCGCTGCAAGCCGCCCCTAACATGGAGAACAGACGCTTGAGTTGCATTGGTTTTATGGCGCCAATGACTCGCCATGGTGCAGAATCATTGAGTATAAGCAATGTTTACTCTGCCACTCTCAACTACACCAACCTAATTCTGTTAGCGTTACCCAGGTAGCACGGCGTGGACGTAGAATTTCGGATTTTCGCTACCCGCTTATAGTTAGTCAACATAAAGTTTTTAAATTAATGTAAGGTTATACTAGTGCTTAGTTTAAAAAGTTACAGCTGCTTCTTATTTCATTTTCAGCTTAGTCCTGCTCACACAATTCCTGTGTTGATTGACGGTGATACTAAAATTTGCGATAGTCATTCAATTATTATGTATTTAGCTGACAAATATGGAAAGAGCGATAAACTTTATCCAAAAGATCTTCACCAACGATCCTTAGTCAATACAAAACTAATTTTTGAAGCAATGATGTTTGAACGCCATCGTCAAATGCTTTATCCAATTATCGCTTTTGGAAGTTCATCTATATCTGAAGAAAAGAAAATATTTGTTGAACAGTCTTACGAACAATTAGAAGCTCAATTCAATCAAAGTAATAATCTCTATATGGCTGGTAACAGCATGACAATTGCAGATTTATCTATTATCGCCACTATTCCAACACTTCGACATTTACATGAAATTAACTCGGAGAAGTAAGTATTTTTGTGGTTACAACAAATATAAAAACTTTAAATTATTGCTCTTTAATACTTTTTTAGATATCCAAAATTCCTTGCTTGGATTAAACGAATGGAAAAACTTCCATATTACAACGAAATCAATCAAAAGGGAGCAAACATAATGATCGAGTTATCGAAAACGAAAATGGAAGAAAATAAACAGAAATAAATTGTACATAGTAGCTATTTTTATGAACCAAGGGCGTGGAGGGCAGAGGCTATTACGGAGATGAGTGTCGTTTGATGGGTGTAATATCCTAGTGATGCATAAAAATTTTGTAAATCTAAAAAATAAATTATATTTTTGTCTACACTAAATTGTACAAAACCAATGTGTCCTAGCTAGTATACTATGAGTAGAAAAAGTTTTAAATAATTATCTTTTCTCCTCATATTTAGGAAAGTTGAATTTTCATGCAGGTTTAATCCCGTCAGAAAATGGCCTTTTTCTCTCTAGAGATAAACCGTTTATATTTATCATCGTAGAAGAAAAAGTATTTCCTACGCGAGCAAAAAAATATTAGTCGGTTGTCGACATTTATAGTGCAACTCGCAAACAATGTTCTCTCAAAAATGTTTAGTTCCGCTATCGCTCATGAACTTCACACTCCTTGTAAAACATTAAATGGTAATTGGTAACGATTTTACGGAAAACGAATTTCACAATATTGTCTAAATTCAATACGAACTTCACAATATAGTCCAAATTCATACTTATGTATTCAGGAGTAGGGCCCCTGGCCAATATTAAGAAAACTTTATAAAATTGTGTGTTTGATTTTCACAATTTTGAATTTATCAGCTTTTACAAAAGGAAGAGCCAATAGTAGTTCTATCTCTAATCTATTGCATCTGCTGAAACAAACGGAGAATGCCTGTGTTAATTATTGAGTTCGAAATTTTATTCCGTACTTCCAAGAATTTTTATATTTCCCGACTAGGTAGTATTTTGTTCAGACACCGTAATAATAAATTCCTTTTTGAACTGATAAAGGCTGGCTGATCCGGTGCGCATAGCTTGATGTGTTACATTCCTGATCAGGCTACCTGATCCGATCCGTTTCAGTGGTAGGAAAGAGGACCGGATCTGAGCCTCATCATAATGCTAGTAGAAAAGTTGAAAAAATGAAAATGTTTATTAGTAGAGCTTGCTCAGGGAGTAATGCAATCTAGTTTTGTTTTGAATTTGCTTTTGGTTGTCGTTGATGTTTGTTTTGTGATAATTTGATTGTTATTATAGGAGTCGACTTTTTAAAAATTCATTTATTCCGATTAATTTTAGGTATAGTGTGACAACAACAGTATACACTAAAAACAACATTATTGTAAAGCGATATTTTTCTTAAGGGTGTAAACGAAAATGAATAAATAAGAAGTCACCTCTAATTTTCAAAACAAGTCTCGTACGGAGGAGATGAGTCAGTTTCGAGTTAGTTAATTTTTTTTATTTAATTGTTCTGTTTTTCTCTTTAATTTTAATATTTTATGGTTTTGAAGTTTGAACGTATATCCAATAATAAATGTTACCTCTAAACCGGCGACGTATTGATGTTTGACTTGTTTTATAGTGATAATTATTAAAGTAAAAATTTAATTTATGAGTATTGGAATGTTTACTTTAGGGATTGCAATCCCGGGATCCCGAATCCCGGGATTCCAACCGATTTTTATGATCCCGTAATCCTGGGATTAATAAAACAAAATCCCGGGATAACAGGATTGCCATATTTGCAAGGATTAATCAATGAAAACACGGAATCGTGTTATCAAGTTTTGTTGATTTGAATATTTTTATTTTTGGGCATATGCAATGAGATCATATACTATTGGCAATAGCAATGAGATAATACTTGTCAAGATTTATATTATAGGGGTGCTAGCGGATAAACTATATTCAGTCCACGGTAGCACTATGAATCGTGTTCCACTCTATCATAAAATATTGGCCTATGCCCTTGCTCTTCAGGTTGTACTAAGTAAGCTAGAAAATGAAGGCAAACCCATTAGTTCGTGAGTCGAATGTCTCAATAACTATCATAAAAGTAAGGATTACCGAAACATTTCGAGTATTTAAGTATTTGCAGAATGGAATCTTTGCTTTTGTTGATAATACATCGAACATATTTACTGTTCCAAGTCGAAGCTCCATAAAAGTTTTTATTAAAGATTATTTAACATTGCATCAGCAGTAGCAGACGTGTGATCTGAAACGGGTGATCAAACTACTCACACTGCTACATCATCCCGCACAGATTATACAATACCTTTTTGGTCAGAATGACAAGATGAAATATTAACTGGTATTAAATTAAATTTGTAGAAAAATGAACAAATTTAAGCAAAGCCGTCTTGGAGGACCCCATTTGAAGTGAATGTATAATAATTTATTGACCATTCCACTAAGAAGTGTGGAATCGGAACGGGCTTTTACAACATTCGGAAATATTATTTCCAAATTTACAAAATCCTATTTCTTAAATCATTCGAAAATGTATGGTAATGCTTTTTCGTTATCTCATATTATTAACGTTTTATTTTGGTTATTCAATTTTTATTTTCTTAAGAAGTTAAATTAGTAAGTTAATTTTTTAGTATGATTATTCTTTTCGACACTAAAAACTGAATAATTTGAAAATTGTGTTTTTTTTTTTATTTTTCATGGTTTTTCATATAAATTTAAAATCCCGGGAATTCCGGGATTTAAAATTTATGAGTACCATAGTCCCGGAATTCCTAAAACACCACGGGATTGCAATCCCTAGTTTACTTCTAAGAGGTTTTGGCCACCTTCGAAAACAAATAGTTTTGATAGGATTTCATGATTGAAAAGAAAACGAATTTATTAATAGCGAATTGAATGATTTCAGTAACGTTTTGAACAGAAACATTAACATCGTCAGCATAAAAACAATTACAATTGAAAGTGCATCCTTGGCAAAACATTTCAGAGACCAAGCATGTCCATATTTGAGAAGTGCAACATTTTACGGCTTTATCAACTCTAGTTTTAGTAAATCAGTTTTGATAACTGATGTAATTATATTGTGGTCAGAATTTCCAATAATAATCTTATCGACAACGACATTCGTAATATCTACCATAGTTTTGAGATAGAGTTTTGCAAATGAGCTGGATCAAGGTGTAGTGGAACCCTTGCCGATAATCAGCTTTACTGCGGCTCCTTTCAAATATTCCAGTCACAGACGGAATCGTCCGGATACTAAACAAATTTCAAGCAAATTTTGCCGTGCCTACACATTACGGATCTTTACGTAGTTTTGTTTGTTTTCTCTGGGAGTAAAACGTGATCAAATAATAATAAAATTAAGAAAATTCGGTCCTACTAAGGATTCAAGTGAACGGCAAAGGATGAAAAGCAGGTTGGGAATATCATGTGCCCCGACACTGGAAGTTGGGGCACATGATAAAGTAACGCAGGTTCCATTAAACATTCTATGTCAACAATGCTAGAAAAATACCTGGCAAAATTTAAAACAGCTGAAGACTATTTCGAATGTAATAAAAAAAGATAAATAAGGAGCCATCATTAACCGGGCTACAAAAGTTGGGCCAAGGCCAAGAAATCTTTCTGTAAGCTCTGTATCCAAAAGATAGATTTAACAACAGGGATTGCCAAAGGGTAGGGGCGCACACAAGGGAGGGGTTCCGAATTCCGACCCCCCTAGCCGATCATTTTTCAGTTTTTTTAAATTTAAAGTTATATGCATTGTTTAGTGTTAACCATTATAAATTATAAATTAAAGTCTCTGAATATCAGAAGATACGATGCTAACTAGGACACTAAAGCTTATGAGTATTGATAAATTTTCTTTGAAGATTTTTTACGCTAATTTTCAATTTTAGAGGATGAAAATTATCAGGGAACCCCTACGCCAGTAAGGCATTCTGCAGAAATCCTAAAAAAACAGATTGAAAAGCGAAAACTCTCATCTGGTCACTTGAATCGTAAAAAAAGTCCGAGCGGCAGGATGTCCGCTAGAAATAGGTAGATTTTGAGATCAGACAGTTTTGTGTACAAGTAGAATCTGATGTATCAGATTAGTTTAAACAAAACAAACTAATTACAAACAGATATCGAACAAATTTTAAATAGAAAATTAGCTAGAACATATGTGTTACAATTTATGACACTATATAAAAAACAAACGCCAACCTACTCTATATCATATGTCGTGCAACTACTGCAAAATATCAAAACAGTTTATTTCTAAGAAAAAAAAGTTTTTTTCTTCTATTCAAATCTATCGAGTTTTGGTAAGGTTTACTCGATCACTTCACTTTATTTTGGCCAGATAACACTATATGAAAAATATGTTCACTTTGAACAGTAATTTTTAACACTATTAATTTTGGTTTAATATATATATATTTATAATATTTAGAAATTAACAAAATTCACATATGTGTTGTGTGAAAACACAATTAAATTATATCAAAATGTCAAAACATAAAAAAAATTTAAATTCAGTTACATCCTTAATCTCCATAATCCCAACATCCCTTCGATGTCGCCAGACACTAAAAATCCCAAATCCAAACTATTTATTATTTACGAATAATTAAATATAACATAACAATAAAACCCAAATTTCCATTCTTATAACATCCATAATCCTTACCTTCTTTTGATGTCGCCAGACATCATAAATCCTATCAAAACACCAAATACATTTCTACCATCATCCAAAAACTTTCCGTCATAAAAAATCCAATTTATTAACTCAAAATAACTAATCCATCCACTTTTCCTATTTAAAAAAAAAACAGATGTTTTATTAAAAATTCCAAAATTTCCAAAAATAAAAACCCAAAATATCCCTTCCTTAAAACAATTGAAATTATAAAAAATATAAAAACAAAAAAATAACGATCTCAAAAAATATAATTTATCCGATCAGTCAGTAATCTTAAGACCATCATCAAAAAACATCCTTTCTTCCAAAATAATTTCAAATATACTATCAATCAAATTAATTTTAAGTGTAAGAAATGTTAGTGTAAGTGAAATTAAATAAATATAAAAAAAATAAATCCAAATCTAAAATTTATAAAAATATATAAATAAAAATTAATATCGTAGTGACAAAAATAATAAATAAATTTAGAAATATATATAATATACATATATATATGTAATACGTATATGTGATTAATATCAAGTGTTTTATTCATAAGCCGTGTTTAGTGATTAGTGAGTGCCCCTTTAGAAATCATCATATCTACATCCACCATCGTATCCAGAACAACTGGCGCAGTCGTAAAAGGAACCTAAAGCTCCACATTTAGGAAATATTATTAAGGTAAGCAAAATTTTTTTTATTGATATAAAAAGAGTTTTCAAGCCCAATTCAAATTTAGTTCATGTCCCAAAACCAAACCATTCCACGTCGTAGTAGTCGTCTTAATAAATCCCACATTCCAATCCCAGATATTAGTACAAAAACCGGTGCAAAATCATATAAAAATAATTCAATCCCAAAAGTGTACAAAGATAAAAGCAAATCCAATACGAAAATGCCAATCACCGACGAACAAGCCCAAGATCTTTTTGATTTAATATCAAAGAGAATAAAAGAATTTTCTGGACAAAGTCCAACCATCGCCGCTGACATCCATAAATTTATCGATAGTTGCTATTTAATATTCTCCAAACTCCCCGACAATGACCACAAAACCGAATTTCTTACGATAGTAAAACAACGTTTTTCTGGCGACGCATATTCTCTCGTGCGAAGTCAAAACTTTAAATCCATTGACGATATCCACATACTTCTTTCTAAAGCCTATTTGCCCACTGTCTCTATCAATGATCTTAACGAAGACTTTCACAATGCAGTCCAACGGTTCTCAGAAACCATTCCTCAATTTGGCAATAGAATCGAGACCATTCTTAACAATCTAAAAACAGCTTTTAAGATCAAATATAAAGTTACCGAAGGAAACGTTGAAATGAGACATCTTCACGATCAAGCCATCACAATTTTTATAAAAGGCCTTCGCGATCCAAACCTGAAACAACACCTTTTACTTTCAAGCCCCAATTCTCTAGCTGAAGCTATAACAATAGCCTCGGAAATTTCCCAAAAACTAAAATACTACGACATCTTCCCAGACAAAAACATAAATTCCACAGCTATACCAACTTCTTCAATACAACAAAATACAGACAAAAAACAAGTTATTTTTATGGGTCTTTGTAGTTTTTGCAATAGACCAAGCCATACTTGGGAGGAATGTTTCACTAGAAAAAATACTCCCCTCTGCCCCTTATGTAACAATTACGGACACAATAGTATTAACTGCCCCCAAATAGCAAACCAAAGAACAATCCAAATCCCACCATCAGCACAAATTTCAAATACATATCAAAACCCAACACTTTCTAACCATCCAATAAATAAAATTCAAGATAGTTTTTGCAGATATTGCAAAGCCACAGATCATTCAATTGTTCAATGCGCCTTAAAAAAACAATCTGACGAACGATACTACAACGGCAATTTTCCCAAATTTCCCTTTCGCCCTATCCAGTATAATAACCCTAGACCCCAATTCAACCCAACAAATTTAACACACTTTCAAAATAATATTTACCAAAAACCAAGCGATAAGTTCCAAGAAAAAACAAATCAGGTAAATATTAGTAAAATTGAAAGAAATCTAGCTGACCAATTCCCAACTAACGACGTATTTAAATATATGGAACAATCAACTTCAAGTGCTATTCCAACACATACCAACACTCAAGCAAATAATCAAAACAATCAAGACAATACACCACCCTTGCTCAATCACAATGACACACAATACTTTCAAGCAGCCGACAACACTCCAACCGAAAGTTATAATATCTCTCTTGTTTCCACGTTCTCTACTAAAGAAAATACAATCGATTTCACAATCGAAACATCTATCCCAAAATCCATAAAATTTTTACTAGACTCAGGAGCCGATATAAGTCTTCTAAAACAAACCGCTTTACCAGAAAATGCTAACATTAACTTCCAAAATAAAGCTATCCTTAACGGAATAACTAATAACAAAATTGAAACTACCGGCACCTTTATGACCGACATAATTCTTCCAGACAATAATAAACTTCCAATCGAATTTCATATAGTCCCCGAGAGCTTTCACTTAAATACGGACGGTATTATAGGACGAGATTTTATGAAACTCCATAACATTGATATCTTATATAGTACAGGCCAAATAAAAATAAATACACCAAATCTTTCTAAACCTCAAATAACCTTGCGAACTACGTCGAAAGACAAACCCATATCATTACCGCCACGGTGCGAAACATACGTCCAAGTTCAACTTTCTTCTCCGGAAGAACAAATATGTGTAAATCAAGAAATTCAATCAGGCATTTTTATTAGCAATTCCATACTAAAACCAATCAATTCTAAAGCTATCATTAGCATAGCAAATACAAACAATATCCCTGCTGTTATAGAAAAATTCAACCTTAACGTTTTTCCAATCCAAAACTACCATGTAATGAACCTTGACATCACATCCATGAAAACAAAACCTGATCATAATTTCAATTTATTAGATAGTAATTTAGAATCAATTATCGATAACCTAGACAAAGATCTTAACATCGAAGAAAAATTTAGTATAATTAAAATATGCTCTGATTATGCTGATATTTTTCATAAAGAAAACGAAAAACTTTCCACCATTCAAGGAGTAAGTCACTCGATACCTCTCTACACCGATACGGCACCTATACACATCAAGCAATATAGACTCCCACAAACCCTCAAAGTCGAACTAAACAAACAAATCAATGAAATGCTCACAGATGACAAAATTTGCCACAGTACCAGCCCTTTTAATTCTCCTCTATTAGTTGTGCCAAAAAAAAGCTCAAGCCAAACAGATTCAAAATGGCGCGTCGTGGTAGATTTCCGCAAATTAAACGATTCTACAATCGGCGACTCTTTCCCTCTTCCAAACATTAATGACATTTTAGATCAACTTGGCCACAGTCGTTATTTCTCAACTCTAGACATGGAAAGTGGCTACCATCAAATCCAAATGAATCCAAATGATCAACACAAAACTGCTTTTTCGACCGATTATGGTCACTACGAGTTCAAAAGAATGCCTTTCGGACTAAAAAATTCCCAAAGTACCTTTCAAAGAACCATTAATCATATTTTATCCGGATTTCAAGGCCTTAAATGCTTTGTTTATTTAGACGATGTAATAATCCACGGGAAAAATATCCAAGATCACAACAATAAACTTATAGAAATTTTCGAAATCTTTCGAAAAAACAATTTAAAACTTAAAGCAAGCAAATGTCAATTTCTCAAACGCGAAGTAGCATACCTTGGTCACGTTATATCAGACGAAGGAATAAAACCAAACCCAAAAATTGTCGAAAATGTTCATAACTTTCCTATTCCAAAAACAGTTAGAGATATTAAATCATTCTTAGGCCTAGCCAACTACTACCGCAAATTCATACCAAGATTTTCTGAGATAACAGAACCGATAAACAAATTACTTAGGAAAAATTCCGAGTTTATTTGGTCACCTTTATGTCAAGAATCATTCAATTTACTTAAATCAAAACTAACTTCTCCACCCATTTTACAATACCCCGACTTCAACAAACCTTTCGTGCTTACAACAGATGCTAGTAATTACAGTTTAGGAGCTGTTCTCAGTCAAACATACGAACCAAACGATCTTCCTATCGCATTTGCAAGCCGTTCCCTCAACAAAGCCGAAAGAAACTACGATACTATAGAAAAAGAATTTTTAGCCGTAGTTTGGGCAGTACAAAATTTTCGCCCATACCTATTTGGACGTGAATTTACTATTGTGACAGATCACAAACCCCTTCTTGGTGAAATAAAAGATCCATATTCTAAACTTTCTCGCTGGAAAAGAAAACTTGCAAAATTATTCATAAATCAGGCCGAAAAAATACAAACGCGGATGCACTTAGCAGAGTTAAACACGAATGTATCTTTATACTAACTAGATCTAAAACAGTCAAAAATCCTATAAATATTGCAACTTCCGAAAACAATGCTTCTCATTGCATTGAAACAAATAATTTCCTTAAAATGCCTAAAACTTCTTCAATAGAATATGTCACTGATCCAAAAAAAAGGAACGAAATACTTAACGAATACCACAATCTTCCACTAGGAGGACATGAAGGTATCTGGAGAACATACAAAAGAATTCGACTTTTATACAACTGGCCAAGACTTTTACAAGATGTTAAAATTTTTATAAGAAAATGTAGCAAATGCAAAGCCAACAAAACATGCAAGAAAACAAAAATCCCCCTAGCTCTAACATCTACTTCCGAAGAACCATTAGAAAGCATCGCTTTTGATATAATAGGACCCTTCCCAACAACCGATAACGGTAATAGATTTGCATTAACATATCAAGACGATCTAACCAAGTTTGCAGGAGCCATCCCGATTCCAAACCAAGAAGCTCAGACAGTTGCAAAACATTTATGTCTTCATTACATCACCAAACTAGGAATTCCAAAAACCATCCTTACAGATCAAGGCACAAACTTCATGAGCAAAATTTTTTCAGAAATGTGCAAGCTTTTTAAAATCAAACATATTCGAACAACAGCATTTCACCCAATGACAAATGGCGCATTAGAGCGATCTCATAATACATTCAAAGAGTACCTCAGAAATTTTGCTGACCATGATCAATATAACTGGGATGATATGCTTCATTATGCAACATTCGTTTACAACACAACCCCACACACCGCAACAAATTTCACGCCCTTCGAACTAATGTTCGGACGTAAAGCACTTATGCCATCTGGTATTCAACAAGAATACGAACCCCTATACACTTACGAAGATTATGTTCTAGAATTAAAAACACGTTTAAGGTTAGCCCATTACATGGCAAAACAAAACATCAATTATCAAAAAACTAAAACAAAAGAAAGGTACGATAAAGCGTCAAAACCACTCAATTTACAACCAGGTGACCTAGTATGGCTAAAAAATGAAATGCGTAAGACCAAACAAGATCCTTTATGGACAGGTCCATATCCCGTACATGAAATAAACACTCCAGAAAACACAACCATAAAAATATCCAAGTCATTAAAAAGAGTTCATAACAATAGATTAAAAAAAGATTAAAATAAACTTTAAATTTACTCCTGAATTTAAAAAAAAATATATTTATTTTGTTTCCAAATTTTCTTTTTATGTAAATCAAATATTAACATAGTTTTAGTTAATTTTTAGTTAATTTTTTTAGTTATTTAGAAAACAATCCAGGCCCATCTCTAATTAAACTTCAATTACCCTATCAACCTTTATAACATCTTAACCTTAAAGCAAAAATAATTTTAACATGGAAGTTATGCCCAAAAAAAAAAATTTTCAAATATTTCAAATTTTATTCTATAAAAAGTCATATCCTAGTTAAAAAAAAATCATAACAAAAAGAAATATAAAATAACATGTATATAAGTAACAAACAATCAACTCATTTTAACTCCTTAGCTTTTAGTTAATATTACCATAAAAGTCTAAAAAATTATCTATTAGTTCTCAAATAAATATAAACATTTTATATAACACAAAATATTTAACATCTTTCTCGCAATTCTCTTTCTCGCAAGATTTCTTACTTTAATTAACGACCAATAATTAAAATAAAATTAATGCATGTAAAACAAAAATGTATATATACTGCTATTTTATAATACTCAAAAAAAAACTGATCAAATAACAAATTATTAAATTAAAAATACTACACAAATAAATTATATGCCTATCTATCCGTGTATAACAAAATATTTTTATGTAATAAATAAATAAAAATTAAGTCGGCATGTACAAAATCCATAATTATTATACAAAAATATATTAAAATTTATAATTACTAAACATAACCTTTTTATAAATCATACCTTTATCTAAAATTAAGAAACTAACACAAAACATTTAAATTTTTTAAACTAATAAATAAATAATTATAATTAAAGATAGATAACAATTAAAAATACAATTAATCTAGATTAAGTAAGTAACCTGCCAAAAAACAAATCCAAAAATTCTACAAAACCACCATCAACCAGAAGATCATAATCATTAGGACACAGTTCGAGTAATCATAAAAAAACATCAATCATATAATCATCAAGTAATATCAAAGAAATAATCATCAAGAAACAGTTATACAACTACAAATCAAAAATACTCAATAAATCCAGCAAACAGCAAAAACAATCAACTAGTCATCAAATTTTAATAGCATACAATTTTTTCAATACTATCAATATAAAATCCCTATCAATCCTTTATCAAAAATCCTTCTCCTTCTTCCTTTACTAATCCTATCCCACCTTGTTTCTGAATAATCCAATGCAATCGCATTCAGTTCAAACCCCGACCTTTTTTTTTTTTTTTTTTTTTTTTTTTTTTATTGGAGGGCCTTGAGACTTACAGTTCAAGTAGCACTGCGACCTGAAGGTCTATTGTGCTTACCCTGATTTTGTTATTAGTCAGTCGTCGTCTGTGCCGTTACTGGTTGTATTCTGTCATCCAAGTTGAGACTTTTAATAAAATTAATTAGCTCAATTGGAGTGACGTTTTGTGGTAATGGAAGTGTTAGTCTTCTATGACCAAGTTGGTTGTATCTGTGCCCAGAGAGTTCAGGACAGCTGCAGATGACGTGTTCCATCGTTTCCGCGTCCGAGTAGCAGAATCTGCACCTGTCGGAAACAACAAGGCCTATTTTGTTAAGATGGTGGTTTAAAGGACCATGTCCAGTAACGCACCACGTTAAAATTCTTAGAGACTCTCTGTTTAAGTCGATTGTTTTTAAGGGTGAAACAGGGAGGTTACCTAGAAACTTTTTGGAGTGTACTAGTCCCTCTCTGCTTTTCCATAATTTAGCATTTTGTTCCTGTTCCATTGTTTGGATTGTGCTTTTGAGCGAACTCTTGGCCATTCCAAAGCATGGTTCCGGTCCAACAAATTTTTTATTGGCACCTTGCTTTGCTAAAGCGTCAGCAATAGCATTTCCTTGTATTCCTGTGTGGCTAGGTGCCCACACAAGTGTTACTGTGTTATTGCACGAGATTTTTAATAGATTTTGGTAGCATTCCCATACCAGTTTTGAATCAAAGCGCGTAGATTTTAGTGCCAAGAGTGCTGCTTGGCTGTCAGAGATAATATATATTTCAATATTTTGGTATTTTCTTTCAGCGCATAGCAAAGCGCAACTGCTAATGGCAAAAATTTCGGCTTGAAATATGGTTGTTGTGGTGCCTAAAGCAACCGTTTGTTTTGTTCTAGGACCAAACACTCCTGCTCCCGTGCCTATGTTGGTTCGAGAACCATCTGTGTACCAGATGCTGGCGTTATGTGGCAGTGACCGTATGTAGTTTTTAATAAGATCTCTGGCCAATATCTTGACATCAAAGTGCCTGTCTAAATCTATTGTTTTTGGCATACAATCCGAAATATGGTATGTATGCAGTTCAGCTTGTAACTCAGAAAGGATTTTAAGGTGTCCAGTTAGATTACCCGGCTTAAACCCTTCTGTGAGCTGCAGTCTATGAACGCTCAACACCGCTACAGATTTAACATGTAGGTGCAATGGAGAAAGCTTTAGAAGAATCTCCATTGCTGACGTTGGCGTGGTTTTGAAAGCACCTGTGGCACTAAGACACACAAGCCTTTGTATTTTTGTAAACATATTTTGAGCAGTTATTTGGCGCGTTTTAGGCCACCAAACTAAAGCTGCATATGTTAGAATTGGTTTTATAATACTTTGGTGCAACCAAAGTATCATTTTTGGGCTAAGACCCCATGTTTTCCCAAACAGGTTTCTGCATGTGAAGAAAACTTTGTTTGCCTTATCAGAGATATATTTCAGGTGTGGGTTCCAAGTTAGTTTGCTATCCAGGATCACACCTAAATATCTAACCTCTTTTGATGTTTGTATTGGATCGCCGTTTAGAACAGGAGAAACGAAATTGAAGTTTCTCCTGTTTGTGAAAACGACAATGCTTGTTTTTTGTGGGTTGATCGACAGTCCTAATCTGTTGCACCACTTTGATACAATATTAAGAGCTGTCTGGGTTCGACCAGCGACAATGGAGTCATGTTTCCCTCTAACCATGACTGCCAAGTCGTCGGCATAGCCTACAGTGTTGAAGCCGGAATCATTTAGCTTAGTGAGGAGATCATCAGCCACCATTAGCCAAAGCAGCGGAGAGAGCACGCCCCCTTGCGGGCAGCCTCTAGATGCAGTAACAGTCACTGAATAATCACCTAGTATAGCCGTTATCTTCCGACTCTGTAGCATCTTGATAATCCACGCAATGATAAGCGGGTTTATATTTTTCTTTGTGGCCATTTCAATGATAGCATTGAAGTGGACATTGTCAAAGGCTCCTTGTATGTCCATAAATGTACAAACAAGTGCCTCCTTATAGTTTAGGGTGCTCTCAATTTCTTTCACCATTTTGTGCAACGCCGTTTCAGTAGATTTCCCAGTCTGATAGGCGTGCTGGCTAGAGTTGAGAGGGTTTTGTTTCAGACATACATGACGGATGTGATAATCCAACATCTTTTCCATTGTTTTTAATAGAAAAGATGTAAGACTTATGGGTCTGTATGATTTGGCTTCATTTGGTTTTTTTCCTGGCTTAGGTATAAAAACAACTCTGGTTTCTCGCCATATCTGAGGAATGTAAGCAAGGCGAAAGCTTGCTTTGAACAAACGCATGAGGTATGGAAGAATGATTGTTAGACCCTTTTGCAGAAATACCGGAAAAATTCCATCACCTCCTGGAGATTTATACGGACCGAAGGATTCTATAGCCCATCTCGCTTTGTTGGGGGTGAAAATTGTGTTGGTTAAATGATCTGCATTACTTTTAGTTGCAGGATCTAGAAGACGTACGTCTTCGTTGGCATTATCTTCCGTGCTCCATTTTATTGAGCCCGGAAAGTGGGTTTGAAGTAAAGTCTCTAGTGTCTCAATACAGCTGGTGGTATACGTACCACTTGGTTTGCAGATTGAGCCTAGAGGGTTTGTGTGATCAGACGACATCAATTTTTGGAGTCGAGCTGCAGCAGGCAGATTATCTATCGTATTGCAGAGCTCTTTCCAGCTATTTCTTTTTGATTGTCTGAGTTCTTTATTATAATTGGTTAGAGCTACTCGGTACTCTGTCCAATTATTTGTTGTTTTTGCTCTGTTAAAGAGCTTGCGAACTTTATTCCTTTTCCTCTCCAAGTTACCATTCCACCAAGGTACATCTCTGCATCTTTTGGATTGAGTTATTGGAGTATTAAGGTTGTATGCTTCAGTGATAATTTCTTGTAAATTATTTGCTGCAGAGTCAAGCTCAAATGTAGAGTTGATACTGCTGCAACTATTTACATTATCATGAAGGTATGTTGTGTAAAGTTCCCAGTTGGTTTTTCTTGGGTTTCTAAAGTACTGGATGCTCTTCGGGTAGTGTTCTATGTTGAAACATATATAAGCATGATCAGACATAGAAGCTTCCTTCGAAACATGCCAGTTCTTAATATGGTTAGTAGCGTTTATGTTAGTTAAAGTAAGGTCAAGGACCTCGCCTCTGATTGCGTTTCTAAAGGTAGGCTCACTACCTTTGTTTGCAATAAACATATTGTTTGTATACAAAAATTGGAGCAGACGCTCGCCTTTTGTGTTAATGTTGCTACTTCCCCACACGGTGTGATGAGCGTTAGCATCACACGCTATTATGAGGTTATAGTGGTTATTGTTGCAATACTTGATGAGTTTCTCTACCACTTCTGGTGGTGTCTCGTCCTCATCCCCCGGGAAGTATGCAGAAGCTAAAATGAATTTACGAAATCCACCTTGAGGAAGATGAATTTCTATCTGGACCGTTGTAAGATCTCTACAGATAAATTCATTCAACGGAAATATTTTCAGATGTTTGTTGAAGAGAATCGCGGTTCGCGGTCTTTCCACATCTGAGAAATAGATCAGTTTTGTATTTTTGTTTGACGATAGACCTTTTATTCTTTTGCTGTCTGCCCACGGCTCCTGTATAAATGCAAGATCGTGAGCATCCTGTTCAATTAACCGGTTCAAATTAACTGAGGCCATTTCTGATCTGTGCAGATTAATCTGAACGCAACTTAATTTAGGTACTAGAGATTTTTGTCTATATCGTACAGATCTTCTGTCTGACTTAGAGTAAGCTGGTGAATCAGACATTACCATAGAGTCAGACATGGTGTGTGTACTATCCGAATTAGGATAAGCTGATAAATCAGGCATGATCCTAGAGTCAGACATGGCATGTGTGCTGTCTGGTTTAGAATAAGCTGATAAATCAGGCATGATCCTAGAGTAGGACATGGTGCACAGTTTTGTTGTTGGTTTATGTGATGCGTTTGGAGAAGCATCGCTCTCATCTAAAACTTTATAGTTTTCCATACAATATTTATGGAGAAAGTAGGGAAGTACATTGGTCAGCCACAACAGAGCCCTGTGCTGTGGTAAGGCTATTGAAACTGGAGGACGCCCGGTATCCAGAGTTCCGTACTAATAATCAAGCACCCCCTTGACCATGCTAAGCTTTCGGCGTACGTGTCTCACCTTAGCTTTGGGTTTTGGACTTGATCTTGGCTTCGATTCTCACCGAGGACCTAACGGCATGGGTGACCCTACCGCTGTAGCTCCTAAGATCACTGAGTCTACTGAGCCCCATCACTGCGTCAAAGTGCCAAGTCCATTAGATGGGGAAACCCCGACCTAGTTTAAAAACAAAACACCACAAAAAAAAAACAAATAATTATTTAAAAACACATATGGTGATAATTATTTAAAAACACATATGGTGATTTATAAGAATAATACCAAATTAGAATTTGTAATCAAATTCTAATTTTTTTCATGGGGAGGCACTAATGTTGTGTGAAAACACAATTAAATTATATCAAAATGTCAAAACATAAAAAAAATTTAAATTCAGTTACATCCTTAATCTCCATAATCCCAACATCCCTTCGATGTCGCCAGACACTAAAAATCCCAAATCCAAACTATTTATTATTTACGAATAATTAAATATAACATAACAATAAAACCCAAATTTCCATTCTTATAACATCCATAATCCTTACCTTCTTTTGATGTCGCCAGACATCATAAATCCTATCAAAACACCAAATACATTTCTACCATCATCCAAAAACTTTCCGTCATAAAAAATCCAATTTATTAACTCAAAATAACTAATCCATCCACTTTTCCTATTTAAAAAAAAAACAGATGTTTTATTAAAAATTCCAAAATTTCCAAAAATAAAAACCCAAAATATCCCTTCCTTAAAACAATTGAAATTATAAAAAATATAAAAACAAAAAAATAACGATCTCAAAAAATATAATTTATCCGATCAGTCAGTAATCTTAAGACCATCATCAAAAAACATCCTTTCTTCCAAAATAATTTCAAATATACTATCAATCAAATTAATTTTAAGTGTAAGAAATGTTAGTGTAAGTGAAATTAAATAAATATAAAAAAAATAAATCCAAATCTAAAATTTATAAAAATATATAAATAAAAATTAATATCGTAGTGACAAAAATAATAAATAAATTTAGAAATATATATAATATACATATATATATGTAATACGTATATGTGATTAATATCAAGTGTTTTATTCATAAGCCGTGTTTAGTGATTAGTGAGTGCCCCTTTAGAAATCATCATATCTACATCCACCATCGTATCCAGAACATATGATTTAATTTATAATCATTGAATGCAACAACTGATTGCTATAGAGTTTTTAAACCGAATGAATTTATATAATAAAATAATGATCGTTTTTATATTAATTAGATACTAAATTTAACATTTCAAATAACTTGTTTTATGATTTTGTGTATACTGCTTATGTTTATTGTTGTGAGTTATCCAGTGGTAGCGACTGCTACATCACCCTCCCCTTAGATATAATGTGGGTTTTTTTAAAATTCATTTAAACCTTACAGATTTTCCTTTATTTGGTTTACCCGGGCTTTCATCAGCTAGGATTCCGAAAATCGGCTTTACACGGTCTATGGAAACCGTTGTTCTCTTCCCGTTTAAATCCACAACAAAATTTTTACGGGATCTGCGAATTACCTTAAAAGGTCCTTCGTAAGGAGCAGAAAGGGCTGGTCGTACTTTGTCGACACGGATGAAAACATGCTCGCAATCATTTATGTTTTTTGGTATAAAAATGGACTTCGTCGATTTACGAGTATCGACTGGATTTAAATTGCGCATTGTTGTGCGAAGTCGTTCTAGGAACGAGTTGTAATCCATAGTTTCCTGAGGAGCTGTAGACTCTAAAAATTCTCCTGGCAATTTGAGGCTTTGGCCGTATACTAGGTCTGCTGAAGTGCATTTAAGATCTTCTTTAAAAGATGATCGTAAACCTAAAAGTACAACTGGAAGCTCAGAGCTCCAGTGGATTGTATCACCTCGAGCTATGAGCGAAGCTTTTAAAGAACTATGAAAGCGTTCAACCATTCCATTGGATTGTGGATGGTACGCAGTTGTACGTATTCTATGTGACCCTAGTAGTTTTGTGAGTTCGAAGAAGAGTTTTGACTCAAATTGACTACCACGATCTGTAGCTATCACGAGGGGAATCCCAAACCTCGGAATGTATTGCTCGACAAATGTCTTAGCAATAGTGGCAGTTGTCATGTCTGAAATAGGGTATGCCTCAGGCCAGCGGGTGAACCTATCAACTATCGTAAAAATGTAATGAAACCCATTCGATGGAGGCAAAGGTCCGACTATATCCATGTGGATATGTTCAAATCTTCCAGATGGCATTGGAAAATGAGCGACTGGCGAACGAGTGTGTTTGTGCACCTTAGATTTCTGACACGCGAGACAAGATTTGGCCCAGTTAGTGATATCGTTATTAAGCTTTGGCCAAAAATATCTTGCCGAAATGAGTTTACGTGAAGCTCTTACTCCAGGATGAGAAATTTTGTGTAAAGTCTCAAAAACAACCCGTCTCATTGCATCGGGGACATATGGTCTGTTTGTGCCAGTGGAAGTTTCACAATAAAGTGATAAATTCGGAAATTCAAACTTTTCCAGTTTGTATTTAGAATTCGGAGAACGAGTTGCATTAGACAGAAGTTCTTCTAATTCCTTATCTAAAACTTGAGCTTGAGCAATTTTGACTATATCAATTCTAATGGGATCCAGTTTGGCAATTTCTGGGTCATTGACGCGAGATAAACAATCTGCAACCACATTGTCTTTGCCGTTAACATACTGGATATCGTTTGTAAACTGAGATATGTAGCTCAAGTGTGTTGTTTGTCGAGGGCTTCTTTCTGTTTTTGCGAAGAGCGCTTTAGTTAATGGCTTGTGATCAGTATAAACTGTAAATTGACGACCTTCTACAAAATAGCGAAAATGTTTAATGGAAAGGTAAATGGCAAGGAGTTCCCTGTCAAAAGCAGAATATTTGACCTCAGTAGATGATAATTTTTTGGAGAAAAAAGCTAATGGTGTCCAACATCTATTGACATATTGTTGTAATACTGCGCCTACGGCAGTATTAGATGCATCAGTGGTGATGCTGAATACACCCTCATTCAAAGGATGAGCTAAAAGTGTAACTTTAGCTAACGCACTCTTAACTTCGGCGAATGCAGTTTTGCAGCATTTGGCCAAGTAAAAGGAATTCGTTTGGTCGCTTTACCTTTGGCAGTAGTAAGCGTTGCCAAATGTGCGTGAATGGGTGCTAACAGTTCGGCTAACTTTGGAATGAATCGATGATAGTAATTGATCATTCCGACGAACCGTTGAATTTGAGTTACAGATGTTGGTTCCAAAAAGTCAATGATGGCTGCAACTTTCTCTTGAGAAGGTGCAATTCCATCAGGAGTTATTTTGTGACTGAGGAAATCAAGAGCAGAAACGCCGAAAGTACATTTTGATACTTTGATTTTAACATTAAATTCGACAAGTTTTGAAAAAAGAAGCCTTAAATGTTCTTTATGCTCTTCCTCATTCTTAGAAGCCACTAATATATCATCAATATAAACAAATATTGGAAAATTGAGATCTTTGACCACTTCATTCATGAAGCGTTGAAAAGTTTGGGCTGCATTCCGAAGACCAAAAGGCATTCGAAGAAATTCGAATAATCCAAATGGGGTAGTAATTGCCGTCTTAGGCACGTCTTCGGTAGCCACGGGAATCATATGATAGGCCCTGACTAAATCGATCTTCGAAAAAACAGAACAACCGTTTAAATTCATGGAAAAGTTATGAATGTGTGGTATTGGATACCTATCCGGAATAGTGACGGCGTTTAGTCGGCGGTAATCTCCACAAGGTCTCCAGTCGTTGTCGACTGTTTTCTTGACCAAGTGGAGTGGAGATGATACCGGAGATGAAGATGTTTGACATATGCCAAGTTTGGTCATATATTCAAATTCCGTTTTCGCAGCTAGATGTTTAGCTGCGTCCAGCCTGCGTGGATGCGAAAAGGGAAGTCGACCTGTTGTAGCGATATAATGAACTACTTTATGTTTTACAGGAGCATTATAATTTGGTGGCTCTGTTAATTTGGGGTATTCAGCCAATAGTGAACCATAATCACAGTGGAGTGAATACTGTTTTGGAGACGGTGTTTCTACACAAGCTGTCATTGTACTGACCGACAAACCGGTAGAAGTGTCAATTAGTCGTCTTCCTTTAAGATCCACGAGAAGATCATTGTTGCTTAAAAAGTCAGCACCTATTATAGGTCTGTCAACTGAAGCAAGTATAAATGGGAACGTAAAACTGCGCCGTAGCCCAATGTTTATATTAAGAAGCTTTGATCCAAACGTGTGAATAATTGTACCATTGGCAGCGGATAAAGATAAGTTTGGATCTCGAGACTTAGTTCCGTAGAACACTTTAACGGGGAGAACAGAAAAATCAGCTCCAGTGTCTATGAGAAATGTTAATTTATTGTTGGAGTTTCGAACAAATAAACGGCGGCTTTTCGTGAATCTACTGTCTGCCGCATTGACAGTAGGTTTTAACAGTTTTTTTCATTTTTTGTAAGCACTGTGTCATTGTTATGAAAGCTACATGGTGAAGTGCATTTTCGTGCGTTATCTCTCCACTTCCAGTGATACCAGCATAAATTGTTAGTACCAGAATTACTGTATTTGCTACTTGAACGACTTCGGCTTCTATTTTGAGATGGTCTACGCGAAAAAAAATTGCGCTTGCGCGGAACTGGAGATCGACTGCGACCAAGAGATTGCTTTCTAATGAGTTCTTCAAGTCGAGAGATGCGATCTTCGATGCCAGAATTTGGAATATTGTTAAAAGATGTCTCTTGTCGCATTGGATTGTGGGATGTGCTACACAATGAACTAGTGCTAGGCGAAGCTTCATGCATCCTGTCTGCTATCTTTACTATATCGTCGATGGATTGCGTTTTTTCCAATGCCAAAAGGGGAATCTGCATCACGTCGGGGTCACCACTATCGAGTTTTGGTAAGGTTTACTCGATCACTTCACTTTATTTTGGCCAGACAACACTATATGAAAAATATGTTCACTTTGAACAGTAATTTTTAACACTATTAATTTTGGTTTAATATATATATATTTATAATATTTAGAAATTAACAAAATTCACATATGATTTAATTTATAATCATTGAATGCAACAACTGATTGCTATAGAGTTTTTAAACCGAATGAATTTATATAATAAAATAATGATCGTTTTTATATTAATTAGATACTAAATTTAACATTTCAAATAACTTGTTTTATGATTGTGTGTATACTGCTTATGTTTATTGTTGTGAGTTATCCAGTGGTAGCGACTGCTACAAATCTTTTTATTTTTTTTTCATTGACTGTTATAAGGTTTTTGCAAATTGTTTTTCTTAGGGCTTGTTGCAAACTTTTTTGTTGAAGCCGACGAGTCAAAAATCTCTAACTGTAGAGGTTTATGTTTATAAGAAACGGATTAAAATGTTTCCCCAGATTCTAAATTTATGAAGTTTTTAAAAATATTAGTATCCAAACGGCCGTTATAACGGATTTAAGAAACCAATATTTTTTTCTAATATAAAGCCTCCAGTTTCTTAACCATGTGTTGGATTTAGCGGATTTACGAACTTGTCCAAGATATTTATGAAACACACATTTTTGAAACAAGTTTTTTGATCTGGCTCTACAAATGCGACCATGAGAGTGCCGGTTGTTTCAAACGTATTTTGTGTTTTACAAGCTTTTTTGATGGAGCCGATCACTCAGGAACCTCCAACTGCAGAGGTCTATTTTTTGAAAGAAATTGATTAAAAGGATTTTAAAAATTCTAAATTTGTGAAGTTCTTAAAAATATTAGTATTCAAACGGCCGTTATAACGGATCTAAAAAACAGAGTTTTTTTCTAGTATAAAGCCTCTAGTTTCTTAACTATATGTTGGATGTGGATGATTTACGAACTTGTCCAAAATATTTATAAAACACACATTTTTAAAAAAAGATTTTTGATCTGGCTTTACAAATGCGACCATGAGAGTGCCGATTGTTTAAAAAAAATTTTTTTTGCAAACTTTTTTGTTGGAGCCGCTCACTCAGGAACCTCTAACTGCAGAATTCTATTTTAAAATAAATTGATAAAAAAGATTTCAAAAATTCTAAACTTGTTAAACGTTTTAAAATATTAGTATCCAAACGGCCATTATAACGGTTTTAAAAAACCAGTTTTTTTTAGAAAAAAGGCTCTAGTTCCCTAGATTTCCTCTAGATTTTGCTGATTCACGATCTGGTCTAAGATATTAATAGAACACATACGCACAGAAAAGTTTTTTGATCTACCTCAACAAATGCGACCGCGAGAGTGCCGGTCGTTTTCGTTATATCTCATATCGCTTATATATATATATATATATATATATATATATATATATATATATATATATATATATATATATATATATATATATATATATATATATATATATATATATATATATATATATATATATATATAAATATATATATATATATATATATATATATATATATATATATATATATATATATATATATATATATATATATATATATATATATATATATATATATATATATATATATATATATATATATATATATATATATATATATATATATATATATATATAGTGTAATAAACTTCGTCCAGAATGGGTTAATTTAATTTAATCATAAATAACCAATACGTTCCGCCTAAATGTTTTCTACATTCTATGGCAAAGATTAATCAAAAGTTAACTCCTTTTAACAAATACATTTTGCATAAATTAAATTTGAGTTCGCTAATACAAATGCAAGTATGAATGAAAACAGGTGTGGCCTATTCAAGATGTACGGACTACGTAGTATTGATTTCTAGTGGATTATAGAAGTTTCGATTTATTTATTTTTCGATATAAATAAGCGAACAAAAATATCAGATAGTCAGTTTTAATTTTGCAATGAAAAGTGTTTTACAAATATTCGAAAATATAAGGAATAATCGGTGGTACTTGAGCCTGGGTACTAATAGTAAAAGAATTTGAACTTAGTGGAATAGTAAATACAGATTTTACGATTCCGAGTATTATTGATTCAAATTGTGGAAAAGGAGTGAAGTTCATCGTGCATAAATTGGAGACCCTGGAATTCATTGTAATTAAAATCGGAAGTTGCTGTAACTGGTTGATAAATAAAGTTTGGGATTTTGTTAACTAAAGATCTGTCTTTTTACTGTCGTATTTGGTCAATAATCTAAAAGAACCAACGAAGAGTCGTTACAATATATATATATATATATATATATATATATATATATATTGTTACGTTTTTTCCACCTTACTTCGAATTGGTCTAACTCACAATTCGATAAACGTAATTCCCAATCTCTTTCTGAGTTCGATCACTGATTAGTAAGCACAAACACCAGGTTTTATTAAGTATTCAACACCTTAACTGTTCCACAACAACAGGAAAACAATACAGCAAACAATATTCCCAACTAGAATATTCTTCCAACAGCTTCAGAAACTCCAACGGTTGATTGTAGAAATTTCCAGTAATACAAGGTTTAAAATAATACACAAATTATTTCTACTTAATAATACTTATAACTTTATTACACTTATAACTTTACAGAAAAACTAATTTAAAAATCACTTTTACAATTTTGACTTCACTATCGCAGGTTTAAAATAAAACTAATTCTACATTTAATTTCGCTTTACTGTCGCAGGTCTAAAATAAGACTAATTAAAAACTACAAAAGGTATTTTTCTTATATACCTTCTGCAATACTTCTAGATAATTCGACATCACTTTCCAGAAACCTTGAGAAAACATTAGAATACTCGATTATTTTACGTTATGTTGATTTGATTCATAAAATCGTTTATGTTGACCCTATTTCTAAAAAGAGACAACAACAACAATATTCATTTCATTGATTTGTTTGTTGTGTTTTGTTGATTTTATTTTCCTGGAAGTGACCGTAATCGTCTAGATTTTTCGAAATCGTAACATTACCCTCCACTTAAGCCTGTTCGTCCCTAACAAGATCTAGATCTCTCCTCCAATTGTTGAATCCAAACATTTTTTTTCTTTTTTTTTTCTATTTCCCAGGCGGTTTAGAATTACTTCCGGTTCCTTTCTAAGTCCTGGGCCATTACTTTGTTTTATGTCAGCCCACGGTGATGAGTAGGGATTCTCATTATCTCTAAAGTGCTCCTTATCTCTTCCCTTTGAGTGTTTCACACTGCCATGTCCCTGAACCATTCTCATTTTCAGCTGCGATTCGTCACCGTTTGAAGCTATTTGAACCCCTTCATTTACATTGCTCTCTTCGCAATGGACCGGAACTTGTTTCCTTTTTAACTTTCGGCGTTCGTTCAAACGTCTGCGTCGGTTGACGTTTCTTTTCCTCATCTGTTTGGATGGTGCTGGATTTTCCTCTGCACTGCGTAGTTCTTCATCGCTGCCAATATCTGTTGACTCTGCCTCATTCACAAGTAGTGGCATCTCAACATTATTTACCTTTAGGATTCCACATCCAAAATCGAAGACTAATCCCTTCGCCTTCATGAAGTCCATCCCCAAAATGACTTCATCCATAATGTCTGCCACTAGCACCTCTTGTTGATAGCAGTTATTTCCCAATTTTATTTCAGCGATTCTTTTACCTTCTATTTCAGCACATTCTCCAGTTACTGTTTGGAGTTTCAATCCATCTGATGGTTCCAAAACACCGTCAATTAAACCTTTGCGAACGAATGTTCGAGCTGAACCTGTATCCAGTGTCATGAAGCAACCTTTACCTTCAAGTTGTCCGTTGATACCCAAGCTTTCACCATTTACCGCAATTCTTGAAATTGGAATATAGGCTGCATTCTCCTCACTTTTTGGCTTTACAGTTGCACCTTCAACAGGCTTCCGTTGAATAGGAGACGAAGATCTATCACGCTTCCTGTTCCAGCAGTCCTGTGAGATATGGCCCGATTTCCTACATATCCAGCACAGGAGTTTTCTACTGCTGTTCCTGAACCCTACGTGCTCCATTTCTTCGGCTCCTCTGTTTTTCACAGAAGACGACAATCTGTCTGCTTCCCCGTTTTTCTTGCACTCCCGTGCCATGTGACCCTCTTCATCACATACCCAGCATCTGATGTCGCTTCTATCTCTGTGTGCCAAAACTTCCCCTTTGATGTTCCCCTCTACATTCCTTTTTCTGCATCCACCAGATGGCATACACATCCTCTGTACCATCTCATATTGCATTGCGTATGCGACAGTTTCATGGAAAGTCGCCTTAGGTGTAGTCATTACTTTCATCCTGGTTTCTGGATCTCGGATACCATCTGTAAAAGCCTCGATCTTCATTTTCTCCATAAAATACGGTGGATTATTTGAGTGTGCCAAATGTACAAGCCGTTCTACTGCCAAAGAATAGTCCTGAAGGCTTTCCCCATTCCGTTGCAAGCGACCTTTTAACTCGATTCTGTATAACTCCTTTTTATGGTCGCTGCCATATTTACGTTCCAACGCATTCATCACCTCAGCATAACTTTTCCGGTCATTTTCTGGCACCGCCTGTAATGCTTTAGCTGCTTCACCCTTTAGCGCAACTATTAATGCAGCAAGACGATTTTCAGCGTTCCAAACATTTTGATCTGCTGCAGTCTCGAACTGGAACTTGAAGATGCCGAAAGATGTGGTACCGTCATATGATGGTGGTTTTAATTTGATATTTGCTACTTGATGTACCACCTGTGAGGTAACTTTGGTCGTCTCAACATCCTGCAACCGTTTTTCGAAATCATCAACTTTGGAAAGTACCTTTTTGTTTTCGTCAAGTACTTTCTGCTCTAACTCTTTCACCTCTTGATGAACTCTGCCTACTTCCTCCCGTAACGTAGTAGATATTTCGAGAAGTTTCTCGTCCATTATTTGCTTGACGTTCAAACTGATCTCTTCCTTGGTTGTAGCCATGTTATTGTTGACTATTTCCAGCTGTTGATTGATGTTACTACTGATTTCTTCCTTGGTAGAAGCCATTTGTTGATTGATGTTGCAGCTGATCTCTTCCTTATTTGCAGCCATTTGTTGACTGATGGTCAAACTCATCTGTTGCATCATAGCGATTAACTGCGTAAAATCACAATTTGCAGGTGGCAATGAAGATGTTGTTTCCGCAACAAAACTTTTCTCTTCAGCAACTGCTACTGAATCAGCATTTGTACTAATCACTCCAAACTGGTAACTTTCCACAACTACTCCACTAGCTTCCATAGCTTCTCGAAGCCGTATCGTCAATTCAGTTTTGTTGCCGGTTGTTGCCAATCCACGTTGTTCTAGTTCTTTCTTTAACTCAAGAACCTTCAAATCACTTAATAAAACCATTATTAACAGCTAACTAATCCCACCGCTGTCACCAATGTTACGTTTATCCAACCTTACTTCGAATTGGTCTAACTCACAATTCGATAAACGTAATTCCCAATCTCTTTCTGAGTTCGATCACTGATTAGTAAGCACAAACACCAGGTTTTATTAAGTATTCAACACCTTAACCGTTCCACAACAACAGGAAAACAATACAGCAAACAATATTCCCAACTAGAATATTCTTCCAACAGCTTCAGAAACTCCAACGGTTGATTGTAGAAATTTCCAGTAATACAAGGTTTAAAATAATACACAAATTATTTCTACTTAATAATACTTATAACTTTATTACACTTATAACTTTACAGAAAAACTAATTACTTTTACAATTTTGACTAAATCACTTTTACAATTTTGACTTCACTATCGCAGGTTTAAAATAAAACTAATTCTACATTTAATTTCGCTTTACTGTCGCAGGTCTAAAATAAGACTAATTAAAAACTACAAAAGGTATTTTTCTTATATACCTTCTGCAATACTTCTAGATAATTCGACATCACTTTCCAGAAACCTTGAGAAAACATTAGAATACTCGACTATTTTACGTTATGTTGATTTTATTCATAAAATCGTTTATGTTGACCCTATTTCTAAGAAGAGACAACAACAACAATATTCATTTCATTGATTTGTTTGTTGTGTTTTGTTGATTTTATTTTCCTGGAAGTGACCGTAATCGTCTAGATTTTTCGAAATCGTAACAATATATATATATATATATATATATATATATATATATATATATATATATATATATATATATATATATATATATATATATATATATATATATATATATATATATATATATATATATATCAGTGGCGGATTATCATACAAGTTTTTAGGCAACCGCACCAGGGCCCCGCAATTCAGGGGCCCCAAGCATAAGCAAAAAAGAAACTAAAACCAGACAAGTTTGAAATATATTAATTTTCAGGCATTAAAATTACATTTTTTCTGTATTTAAGTGTCTATAATTTCATCGAATTGAATTTCGTCCAAAATTTCATTTTCAATAGAAAGAATGGATAAATCGTTCAAACGATCATTACTCATAGTATAACGCAAATAACTTTTGATTAACTCCAGTTTTGAAAATGATCGTTCGCCTATAACATAATCGACAAACATGCATAAAAACATTCGTAATAAAATATCGATATTCGGAAAAGTGGTGGAAAGATTATTATTGAAAATTGTTTTGTACATCAATTCATAATTTAAATTATTAAATGTGAAATAATTTTTGGCAAATTGACATTCGTCAATCAATTGATTTGCATTAAGATCTTTTGGGTATTTTGCGGTTATTGTTCTGCAAGAATTAGCAATCTCTTCATCACTCATTAAATTTAGATGTATCAAAAACAAGTACTATCTAGATCTTCATAATCTTTAGCACGCTCTCTCAGATTGAAAAGAAAAGCCTTTATAGTTGGCTTGAACAACCATTTTTCAAGGTGGTCTTTTTGTTCCTCTGGACAAAGTGTTTGTGACGTTGAGCGAGTTTGAATATTATTTGCGGTTTGAATATTAGATGAAACAGAATTTAAAAGCTGACAGGTATCATCAAAAATTTTGTTGTAATCTTTATTTTCCAAATCTGTAACTATTGAATCAAACAGTTTTTTGTCACCGAGACAGTTAAATTAGATTTTTGTAATGCTCGATTCACAAAATTAAACTTGGTTAGTACACTTTTCCAGAGGACAAGCATCAAAATATTTTTGAATTGACATAGTTTTTTTATCAAACCTGTTACCACCGCTTTGTTATCATCACTGAAGCTTTCCTCATGTAGGAAAGATTTTAGAACATGCAACACTTTTAAAGTACTAGAATGTAAAACGTGAACTGATTCGTATCTAGTTGACCATCTCGTTCCAGTTGCTCTCTTTAACATGTATTCGCTATTTTCGGTTAATTGTTCTTGTAATCGATTCCATCGAAAAGGGGAATATACGAAAAATCCATAAAGTTTTTCAACCATATCAAAAAACTTAGTTGCAGCAGTATTGTTTTCATTGTGGAATTTCATTATGATGTCAAAAAGATAATTCGATGTATGACCTTCGAATTCAATAAATGAAATAAATCGTTCACAAATGGTATTACTTTTGACATATCGAACACAAAAAGACAACTGGTCTGTATGGCTCACATCCTCAGTGGAATCGACACTAAACGAATAATATCGAGATTCTATAATTTCCGAAACAATGTGATTTTTAACATGTTTTGCCATTATAGAGATGAATTCTTCACAAATTGTGCTTGAAAGATACGATGCTTTTCCTAAAAATATTCCGAATAATAAAAAAATCACTTGTTAATGTTACATGAAAAGAGTGTACCTTTTCCTTTAGTGCTAAAACAAGAAATATGTTCTTGTAAAAAGGGATCAAATTTAGCCAATAATTCAAGAGATCCAAGAAAGTTTCCATTGTGTTTTGATCCTAAAATTTCATCGTGACCACGAAAAGCAAGTTCTCGTAATGCAATTTTAGTTGTATTATTAAAAGATTTCTCTAAAGTAAGTTCATTTTTGATACGCATTTTATATGTAAAATTATTGGTCATGTGATACTTAGACTCTTCATGCTTCGAAATGTGATGAATTATTCCAATTATTGAATCTTTTTAATGAAAATGCTTGCGATTTTCCATTCAAATCACCAAATAAACGGCATACAAAACAAAAAACTGCTTTGGCTGACGGTGAATAGATTAGTCAATCTCGTTTAATTTTTGTTGCATTTGTGAGTTTTCTATAAAAATGAAACTTAGTGAATTTTCGACCATATTTTCCAGCATTTTTTATTGCATCTATGTTTATACACGCAAAGGCACCCAAGAAACTAAC